>JARYHS010015654.1:0-113433 GCA_031002005.1 Vandiemenella viatica
TTCATGACCGCATGCTACAGTGCTTACGAAAGCATCACAGAATTGATACATAGATTGGGCTGGGATTGTCCTGCTGGAAGACGATGTAGGTTTTGATGGAATTTACTGGCAAAATGCAAACAAAGCTTTCATTTAAGAATACAACGAAATACTTATTTCCACCAAGCTATTTGGGTCAAAATAATAGGAGAGATAAGATTAGAGGAATTAATTGTCATACGGATACTTGTAGGAATTCTTTCTTCCCTCTTTCTATTTGCGATTGGAATGCACAGAGTTAGTTCTGGTGCAAAGCATACTCTACTACCCACAATTTTGTGAATTGAGAGAATAGATGTAGAACTGTAGCTGTAGAACAGAGTGTGAACAACCCACAGAACTCAAAATGTCAAGTGATGATGATGTTTTATTACGTTTATTCTCAATAGTGGATAGTAAGCATAATAATATTTCTTATTTATGTAAACAATATTATTACAAATGAAACTTGTGCTTACAATCTGTTTTATGAAAATTGCATTGGTGTGGTGTATTTTACTACTTTGGCAGATGGTAGTACTGCAGCTGATTATTGTCAGAAATTAAAAATAGCAAACTGACCACTAATGATACAGAGAAATTATAATACATTCTTAAAACAGCTTGAACAAATATGACAACAGTTGTACAACTTTTAGAATACATTTTAGAAAAACAACCACCCAATGAATAATCAGTCTGCTGCTGATACAAAACATATGAAACAATGGGCTATTTGTGCAAATGTGAAAGCATGGGGAAAATGCACATATCGGGTGGGTCAGCAGTTGTAACACTTAAGCATGGAATTCAAGTGGGAGCAGGTCTGGACATTCAGATTCTGGTTTTCCACGTTTACCCTGGATCACACAAGGTGATTCCTTCAAATACCATGGTCTATTTTCCTCACATTATTCACTCCACATCCTTTACATAATTAAAAGTTAGTGAATGCCTCAGCTGCATGAGGATAGGGTAAACAATATCTCCCTGCAAGATCAAGAACCATCCCACTGGCTGTCTTATTTTAGAAATGATTAGGGTGATACACATCCTTAGCAGTGGATTGCACATGTGACAGCTGACAATGAATTCCACACAAGACGGCTAGCCAGGAATCCTGATCTCATTCACGTAACTTTTTAGCCACGGGTATTTTTCTAAAACAACCATTTTATCTACACAGTTGAACAAGAGAGACGTAGTAAGTGTTAATGAGATTTTGGGATGAAATAGACCAACAATTTACAAACTGTGAGGCACACTTCCTGGAGGAGGTGAGGGTTACTGCAAAGAGAGGCACAAAAAGTTTAAGACTACTTAAGTGTTTCGAACACAACATATATAATTAAAAAATATATAGTCATAAGTAAGCTTTTGTAACGTAACAATAAACTTCATAATTTATAATTTTAAATGTCTCATTGCAACCTGCCGGAAAATGGATTGCACTAGTATCAATACCTTCCAGTTTGCATTTGTATTGTTCAAAAATTGGAATTGCTAGTTGTACGAACCTCAAATACCTCACTTGTAGCTGAAGTGTCAACAGAAGCATAAAAATTGTGTGCTGTTGTGTTTGTTTTTTATTGTGTTTTTGCATGAACAATTACTAGAAATTTTTAAATTGTGCTTTTTAATATACTAATATTTTCAGTTTTTTTTTACAAATGGATAAATTTTTTGCTAGTAATAAGAGAAAATACACTAACAATGAAGATAGTGTTGAAGTTCCTGATGATTATACAAATTAAAGTGGTGAGAATACAAGCAATATGGAATAAGAAGGGGTACAAGAAAATACGACTAATATTTCTCATTAGGATTCACAAATGTTATAGATATCTTAGAGAAATAAATGTGTTTGTTTTGTGAGAAAGTTTTGGCTGTAGATAGTATGATACCAGGCAAATTATAATGGTGCCTTTAAACTATGCATCCTGAATATGTTGGTAAGTGAAAAGAAATTTATTAAAAGAAAAAATTAATCATTCAAAATCAAGTTTATATTTCATCAAAAATACTGCTAGCTTCATACCAAGCTTCTTACAGAATTGAGAAATATAAAAAATCACAAACGATAGGAGAAATTCTAGTTTTGATGGCAATTATTTTAAGGTTACAATTATGTTTAGTGAATCATATGCAAACAATACTGGCTGTGATAATATAGCTGGCAGAAGAATCAATTACCTGTATATATATTATTAAATAAAGGGAGAGAGAAATGCAAAAATTATTATTTTAAAAAATAGGAGACAGAGGAAAATAATTTTGAATACCTCTGAACTAGACTATTACCTCTGAACTAGACTATCACCTCATGTATGCTGTGTGACAAATTGTATACATGTTCAATATTTGTGAGTTCCCAAAACCCAACTTCCACAGTTTATCAAGACAGTTTTGATTTTGCATGTGACTGAAAGAGTGTAATATAATTTAACTGCTGTGGAACACATGCTCCAGTGGCAGTTTCCCTACACACCCATTTTTCCCCTTTCCTACACCCACCTACATTTTCCCTCTACAAATTTCAATTTTAAATTCTTTCAAAGTTTTTGGTAAATTATTAATCATTTCTCTTTTTAACTGATTCCAATCCCTAACCCCTTAACTAAAAAAGAGAATCTTCCCATGCCCTTGGGACTGAAATTGAGTGCCAGCATGTGGTCATGGTCATCTTTTTCCCTCCATGCATTACTTTTAATTCTTACACCAACACCTTTCCATGCCTCATGATCAATATATGGCTTGTAAACTCCCATGACTCTCTACACCCTTCTCCTGTCTTCCAATGAATCCCATTCCTCCTCTTTTATTGCATTCTCTGGTAATTTCTAGAAAAAGTCTAGCAGCGCTTGTTTGCACCCTCTTCAACTACTATATTTGACTTTCAAAATATGGGTCCCATGCGCACTACCATATTCAAGCAATGGTCTGACAAAAGTTTTGTAACTCAATTCCTTTACTACACTCCAACAAGTGCAGACTTTTGAAGCCTTTTTCCTACTACCTGTCGAATGTGTCCTTCCCAGTTAAGCTTATCAAATGTAAAGCCAATATATTTACATTTAAAGTCTTCAACAAGCAATTCTTTCTCCACCTCATAATCAACCTTCAGTATTTTATCTGTGTATCTAATAAGCTGACACTTTTTCGTTTATATTCATTCGATGTTTATCAAAAATAGATATTTCGGCCAGATCACCCTGTAGTTGTTTACAATACTCTACCATTTTGATCCTTTTGTGTAGCATTATGTCATCTACAAACAATCTAATTTCTGGTAGTAAACCATCAACACAATTATTCATTAGAACAATAAATAGAAATGGTCCCAATACGCTACCCTGTAGCACTCCCATTTTTACTTCCAATTCTTTTGATACTGTTTTTCCTGCCCTTTTTGTTTTCTACCTTTCAAAAAAAATCTACCCAGCAAATCACTTTCTCATCCACTCCAATAGATTTTCCCTTATTTACTACGATTTCATGGTTCACTCTGTCAAAAGCTTTTGAAAGATCTAGTGCTACAATATCAGTTTGGCCTCCCTTGTCCATGTAATCTGACATATCTCGTATAAGCTTGTTCTCCGATTTAGACCATCCTGTTTCTTATTCATTGTCCCTAAACGTCTCACTAAACCAGTTACTTAAAATTTCTGCCTTTTTTGAAATCCTAAGAAACATCTTCTCCACCCTTATCTATAAGAATCTCAACACCCTTCCTTCTCCTCAACCATAGAAATATCTCGATGTATAATTCAATGGTCCCCCTGCCCTTACAATACTCTTCATAAGCCCATCTTTCTTAGATATTATTAAGTCCTTGTTTAGTTGTTTTAAATTTTGCCTACTAACCTGCTGTCTCTTAACGCTGTTATGTTCTCTTCTTACCAATCTATTTAACCTCCCCACCTCCCTAGTACACAGGTTCTCTACTTCTCTTATTTATTGTTTTGGAAAAAATATTTGTTTCCCCTATCTTATTATTGCCTTGAACTCTTCCCACCTTGACTTTACTGTACTTGAGCCTTCCTTCCATTTGCTGAATCGTTCTCTAAAATATTCTTCAAGTTCGAAATCTATGCCTTTTTACAATTGAACCTATTTTCCCCTTCAATTTTGGCCACTGGTTCACTGAATCCTCTAATATCCATCAGAACTGCTGATGATAACTTATTCCTTCAGTTACTTGACACCCCATGAGGTTATTATGAGGTTTTATTAGGAATATATCAAGAATATTTTGTCCCCTAGTGTTCTGCTCTACCACTTGTGCAAATCCTTCTTCCCTTATTAAGGTATTTGCAAATCTCTGTTCCCTTGTGTCATTAATCTTATTTCCTACCCAGTTTAAACCTGGTAAATTTAAATCCCCACCAATAACGACTATTCTATTCTCACCTCTGAAATTTGAGTATGAATTTAATTTCTCTCCAAGAGCCTCATCTTCATCCGTCATTCTTCAACTGTGGTAAGCAGAAAACACCCTGATTTTTTATTTTATATTACCCCAGAAATCTACACCAAGCAACTCATCGAGCTGATCTATGAACACCAGTGAACTTTGGTAGTTTTTGCTGACTAATATGAAAACTCCTCCACCAATTGCTCCTCTATCACTGTGGAACAGTCTCTAACCATCGGGTAAAACTTCATTGTCCCGTAATTCTTCCTTTAACCAAGACTCTAGCCCCCATTATTACTTGTATTTCGTGTATCTCAATTAAGTTAGCAATTTCTATTACTTTGTTCATTATACTTCTACAGTTCCTCAGTAACACCATTATTACTGCCTTTATATTTTCAACATTAACATCCTCCTTCACTGTTTTACTCCACTCAATTATTGTTTCAGTAACTTCATCTATTACTTTAACATCTGTGATTTTACCCACCATTGATCTACAATCAGTATCACTTTGATCAATCCCTTCACTGGCAGCCCCTAACCTAAAAAAAAAAAAGGCACAGTACTGACCCCATCAGCACTGAAAATGGGCTCTTAGCTAACAACACAGAAAGTAACCCCTTGGCCCTTATATTTAGGTGTAGGCCATGCCAAGTGAAACCGCACCTACCAATGGATTTAACAGGCAGAACCCCCAAGGCCGAACTAATGTCTTTCCAAAGTAGCACTTCCGTTTCCACATTTACACGCCTCACAGCATAGTTCAATTGTGGTCAGTCATGGCAACTTAGGCCCTGCATGAGTTCCACCCTGGTATGCAGCACCACCTTCCTCAGGTTACTCTCTATAATATAACTCATATTTCTATCAATACTATTCCCCACGCATCCCATTATCACTGCTCTATCATCCTTAGTAAAACTCGTACAAAGTGAATCTATATCCTCTATTACCTGACCTAATGTTGCACTAGGTTTGAAAAAAGTTGTGGCCTGGTATCCTGTGCCTCACTGATCCTGCAGAAGAGGTCCTACAACTCTCCCATGGCAACTACCTAGCAGCAGAACCCTTTTTTCTGATTTTTTCCTTGCATGCCCTTATTCCTGAAGGCCTGTTGCATTTTACATTCTCCTACATCTACATGAGGCTCTTCCCCTCCTGACTCTGGCAGTAGGACAAACCTATTTTCCCCACAATTTCGGGAGTGTTTGGCTTCATCATCCTATTAACCATAGTTCTCCTACGACCTGTTACTAGCACCCACCAATCCTTCTCATTGTAGGTTTCATTCAAAGTAACCCTATTTAACAGATTAGATGTGTTTGTTTCAATCCCATCTG
Organism: Vandiemenella viatica; assembly: GCA_031002005.1. NCBI lineage: Eukaryota > Metazoa > Arthropoda > Insecta > Orthoptera > Morabidae > Vandiemenella > Vandiemenella viatica. Next base: position 5,776 of record JARYHS010015654.1, read on the forward strand.
AGAGCAGTCTTAGTAATTATGAGCAATACATATCATTTTTAAACTAATATTATTACCAAATAATGAAATTTGACATTCAAGCAGAGCAAGAACATTTGTGTGGAAACAAAATGGAATCATGGCTCTATAATGAGCCATTCATCTCAATATCAGTAGTTAGATGTATGTATGCAAGATATTCTAGAAGAAGCAGACAACAGAAGGTATGTTGTAGTATGGTAATGGGTGTCTGCAATATAGAGAATACTACTAAAATTATGTTAAAATTAGAAAGTCTAGATGGAATTGGGTAATTTGTTGGGTAGAGCAAGTTATCAGAAAGAGTAAGTATAGGATCACATTAAGAAATGCATATCAGTGGAAATAAAAGTGAGAAAAGGAGTGTACAGGGTCTAATCTGTAATAGAGATAAAAATCATAATGTTAATTTAGAAGGTGATCAGTCACTGTTCTTAGAAGGTAAAGGAAATAGGCTAAAGGGCATCAATTAGCTTCTTGCTTAAATGTGGTGAGGTTATCTCTTATAGCCTCTGCCCCCCCCCCCCCAACTGGAGGGTTTGCAAAGCAGAGCGTTCAGTTCCATCTGTTTAAATTTTGTAGAATATTTTCATGAAATTACATAAGAAAAATGGTGGATCAATGAAGCATTACATGAAGGCAAAAAGAACGCAAAAGATATGAACAATATGAAGTGCATAGATATGGGAGGAATGTTGTCGCCCATGTCGCAACAAAAGTGTGAGGAAACCCACTGCTTTTTTAAGTAGAGGCAAATTCTGCCCTCACATCTTAGTTGTGGCCACTAATCAATTTAAAAAATGCTCTGGCAGCATGTTTTATATCAGTCGAGAGCAGATATGAGCGGACTTTTGGCACATTTAATATGGAACTCCATTGGTTTTGGGTGCACCTAACTGAAAAACCCCTGGTCTTCCCAATTGTAGGTTGTTTGAAGGGACTAGTCCCCTATGTAAATTAAAATAATCATTGACATCAGAAATTTCCAAGGGTAAATCCAAATTGGAATAGTGATGAATAGGATTTGGATATTTATGACCAAGAAAAATAGTGAAATATGCATGCAAATATGACCTTAGAAATGGGTAAATATGACCTAAAAATTACAAAATATGACCACACATTTAAATTTGCTATACACTAAAACAAGCTAAATAACATATAATTTATTTTATCTAGTATGTTGCTTTCACGTAGGCAACAAAATTTGTTTCCATGCACTCAAGGCACCATTGGAAAATTAAATTTTAAATCGTTTTGTTGAAGTCACTTTAATTCCACATAATTTACAGAAAATAACTCTTTCATCTGCACTAAAATACTGCTCTCCAATTTCCCTTATGTAACTCTGTAACTTCGCACTTTCAGAAAATTTTGTTTCCGGCATGTCGGTACTAATTGATCCACTGCAGATTTAACACTGACTGAGGACTATTCTCAAAATTATTTCATTGAGACACTGACTGACACGGATCAACACAGGCATGTTACTGCTGAATTGTCGAGATTAAAAGGTGGGCGGAACATTAACATTCAGAGAGTGACAATAATGCACAACTTTAATTCATGACTGGTGAATTCTAACCATTCTAGTGACAAATAGTTTGAATTTTCCTCCAGTGTATAATAGGAGTACAGTTCTGTGAATAATTATCTTAATTTCTACTCATCTGTATCTAGAGAATTCCCAATGTATTAAAAATTTATCAGATTTTTCCTCAAAATATGACAATATGACCAAAAATATTATCGTGATATGACTAAAGTAGGAAAATGGCATAAATATGAATTTATATGCTATATAAAATACATTTAAATACAATCAGAACCGTTCAATGAGTGTTTAATTCAATATTACAGCTAAAAAAAAAAAGCGGGAAAAATATATGACTTGTCCTAAAGATTGGAACCCTAGTGATGAAGGACTATGTTAGAAAAAGGACAAACAAGTAGATACCAGTTCAAAAGATCAATTATTTGTGAGGATATGGCATGTCAGAGGGCTGTATGTTGAGGAAAGTTATTTGGTAATGAAGGTTAAGCACAGCAGAATAAATATATGGTAGTAGTAATAACTGAGACAATGAAGAAACTCCAAGGAACAAAAGCTTTAACAGCTTATATTGTGACATATAGCAGAGTCGAGCAACAGCAAAATGAAAGTGCACGGGTAGCATTCATGATAGACAATAAATTGAAAGAAATATTTATCAACTGTAAGTATGTGAACAAAAGAATCATTAAACTAAATTAAAGATAGAAAGAAGATGCTTAGCAGTTAAAGGAGTACTCATGATCAGCTTCTGAAAATTCTGTAATAGATTATTTAGAATGATTATCTCTCCTGGGATACATGAATGTTCGTGCTGGTAATATACCCAACGCAAAAATCGTTGGTCCACATGGAGAGGTACATCAAAAATCAAATAATTATAGGTTGAGAGAGATCTGTAGTTATAATGACTTGAGGACAGCAATATATTGCCACTGTGGAGATAGCTCAGTTGTAGTTATTATTATTATGTTTATCATATAAGTGCCAAAACAAAAAAGTATTTCTTCTTTTTCTATTACATGTTATGACACAACACTGAACAATATAGCTATTATAATGAATAGTTCAAAGGAAATTTATAACTGGGAAACATCCTAACTACTGAAGTTTTCTAAGAAAATAAAATCATAAGTGTAAATGCAAAGGTTAGAATTTCAGTTTAGTCATTAATTCTATTATTTAAATTTAATGCTTGTACAATAAGCAATATTTTCGCTAAGTTTCTTATTACTCAGTTAAATGCATCAAATGTATTGAGTTCAATTCACAGTAACAAATTTTCAGCAACTTAAAAGCAGTGACTGAATGGAATTAGTTAGCCCCATAGGATGCATTAATCTATTATACTAAGCATAAAGTTTTGTAGTAGTATTTTTTTTTCTGGACATTTCATGCTTAAGAATTAAAATAGAACAGTACAAATTTAAGATTTGGATTTCAATTTTTCTTCATAACTTGTAATCGCATGGTAAGCTAATTGGAAGATAAATTAAAAAATGCATGTTCAAATGAATGTTGGCTACATTCAAAATGAAATTACCATTGTGATATAGACTTTTATAACACAGAAAGGAAATGCCATATACATACTTAACAATGAAACAAATAATGCCATGAATGTAATATATATAAATTCAATGAATTTAAGTGGCTGTATGCCATGTGACACGATATAATGCACAGCTAGATATTTTCATTCTAAAAGTATAATTGTCTATCATTCATATATTGATTAATAGGGATTACTGGAGATCGTGATACCGCTAGAATAACTTCCTGCCACGCGAGGTAATGGCGTCATAATACTACATACACAATAATATATGGTGGTAGTATGAGTTTTCTCCGGGTTCCCCACAGATTATTCTGTAATCACTATGTTGTAATGCTAAATGAATTTCTACATCTACATTCATACTCTGCAAATCACAAACATTGTGGGTGGCAGAGGGTGCTAAGCACCAATCCTAAACCCGCACATTTTCATAAGAAACTTACTGTTGTATGTAAAGTAACTATAATAAGATTTTATTGTAAAATCTTGTCTCCTGTAAAATGCCGATAACAATGTCGGCTTCGGTTGGTACCGACGGCGTTTCAGATTTCACTCACTCTGTAAATGATTAAAAATTTGCGTATGCTAATAATGTTATCGTCAGAACAACAATAACCGTAAAATGAAGTTTTTATAATTAAAACAAAAATCGCAGCGTTTTTTCAATTTGTTTCGCATTTTACATTATTGTAAAACATGGTTCACGGGATCACATTCATTTAAACGTTAGATTGGAAGCAATGGGAATAAAAATTGCAGTCTTCCTATAACACTGTTTCATAATCAGTTGTGTAACAAAATAGATCTGGTTTCTATGTATAGAATCAAATGCACCGCAAGAAAGTGACCCGATAAATAAAATTCACAAGTTTCCCGCCTTTAGTACCTACCTACAACGTTTTGGCGAAAATTACTCTCTAACAATGCAAATGATTCAGTGAATTTATGTCATTTAGGACCAAAAAAGATATAATCTTCCAAAAAAATGCAATCCGCCAAAAATATAGAAACAATACCTATTCTAATATCCATACTTACACCCTGACTAAGATGTTATCAGCAAATACTGCGACAAAATGACCGCAAAAAGGCCTTCCTCTCTATGAAATAATCACGTGATCGTTTCTTAGCCAATGAGAATCAATCTGCTTCCAGTTTATGATACTAATTTTAAATAGCAAAGACGATGTTTATTTCTGATTTTGTCTTTAAAATATTATAATTCTTTTGCTGAATAATTTTCTGAGACGCCCCATTATCGGTGACACAAGAAGAATGTCGCAATTTCTGAGGAAACGTTTCATGTAAAATTAGCATAAGGTAATTTACAAACCTCTTTAGCAATAATCGGTGTTAAAATGCCTCTAACCGAAATTAAACTATTTGAACAAGAAGCAAAGTGAATAGACTTGCCAACTTTTCAGATTTCCACGACCGGACATTTGCTCGAGGCGGTGGGTGGAAGGGTAGTATGTTATAAAAAGTAAAATTCGTAGGGAAATTCTTTTTTTATTTTTACAATTAATTGTTATGACAATCGCGAACTGAAAAATAAGAAAAACCTCTGCAGAAGAAACAGTGTCTCACTGCCTTTATGCCATCAAATGTCATAGTAAAAGTAATTTTGCAGTATGTGGTGCAATCGGTTTCCTTACACAGCCAAGTTTTAAACCCGTCCTTTTACAACCATTCGCCTCTGAAAAGACAATAACGTTTCTGTATTTCGTTTGGTGACTCATTATGTATCTGTTACATAAAAATTAGTAACACTAATCATTCCTTAATTCTCCGCGAACAAAACGAACACGATGTTCCGTCATCGACATAGTGTAGGTAACTGAAACAATAAACCAATCGCTTCATAATAATCAGATATGCTACTAATTTTCGTAAACTTTTGAACACAGAGCGAAACAGTAGAATTACGTTCAGCGGATGACGGAATAAGGAGCAAGACCCGGCGACCTTGTTTACTTCCTACACCATCAACTGAAATTTTTAAAATTTCCTAATAACCGGATATTTTGTGCGTGGAGTGACCCGAACACGGAACAATCGCGTTAGAACCGAAAAGTCCGAACGAAAACCGGACAGGTTCAACCCTAAAGAGAAATGCGGTATTTTCGTGTATGACTCATAATACAAGGGAATAAATTGGAGCATGACACATACATACAAAATCTTATTAAATTGATCCAGATGACGTTTTTGACCCAGTTATATTACATTTTGTTCAAACATGTTGCATCAAATATTAAAATGTTACCACAAACTAGAGTGCTGCACCATTGACATAAAGTAGTTGCAGCTGTGGCATCAGAAAGCGTGAGAGAATGGATGCATTCCACCATATTCCACGGTAACGTTATGTTAGTCTCTCTCGTTTAAGGTTCCTGTAGTACCGCATCTATTACCTTTCATTAGCTCCTGCTTTCTGGAAGTTGTTAAGACGTCTGACTGGAGATCCAAAGATCCCCGAAATTAATCCCTGTCTCGAGAGTGATTTTTATGGGCCCTCCACCCAACATTGAACTCTGGCATAGTTTGTTATGTAATGTGAAGTAAACTGTAGAATCCCTGTACCCTGTAGGATTACCGGGTTAGAGTTGAGAAAGGATGAAAGGAACTGTGTTTCCCATATCTTATACCAGGCTTAGTATGGTATGTCTCCGTTGGGACGATTCAACGAACCTTCAGGTTGAGGATCATGCTTAGCTTTTTAAACTCCTATTTTCCACTTCTGTACAATCCATTTACTTCCTGCCTCTATACCAAAGTTACTGCTAGAATATTGTATTTCATCAGGCTCTTCACATCTTATCAGCTGCTCACCCTTTTACTACACATATCCCATGGTTGCTTGCAACCCTTTGATTTATATGAAGTCTACTGACAGCTGCTCCTAGAATGTCAGTTACTCACGATATATGTCGACTAGACGACCCGTGCGAAAATCTCGCTAATAAAATACTATGAATAGTGAAGTTAAATGCTTGTAATATATTGAAAAGTAGAACCGCACCTTTGTAACAAATATTTATTTCTTTAGTGTAATAGGTAACCATCGAAATACTTATAACACATTACGAAACAGTTAGGAAAATTTAAGGTACACTGCATCTACGACAAATTGTCACTGACCTTAACAGAATACAACCAACCTGAACAAAATGCACACAGCATATCAACATCTCTGTGATATGTATTGCTGTGGGAATAAAATGTTTACGTTGGAATTGTATAACAAAACAAAAATGTTTCCATAACAGAAAAAAATTTCCGAAAAGCTACTTATTGTATAAAAAACAGGTTATTGACAACTCTGTAATATCAACTGCTGTAATATAGGTACTTGGCTCTGAACAGTCTTATACGTGCGACCAGTGTCGACGTCATTCTAATAACTTCAGATTATATTGACGATGTAGAAAGAGGTAATACTATGTAATGGACAAATTTAATAGATAACAATTAAAATGAATAAAGGAATAAATTGTGGAAATAAAGGTTGAGTGAAGGCGACAGCTGTGTAAACCGCGAGACCGGTAGTGGTCGAGACAGACGCTGACAAAGGCAGATTCAGCACTGAGCGAGCGGTATCGGGTGAACGCTTGCATTCAGGCAGCTTCGGGAACATTCGAAGCTGACGACCGATATATGCTGAGTGGCTCTCGAGCTACGAGAGTTTTCTAGAATGTACAACGAACTTTGATCAAGGTCTGCCAAGTCAGTACACTGCTGTACTACATAAACGAGGTTTCAGAGGGCCTCGGGGCTCGGAAGTGTTATACTGATCGACGCCGCCACTATGTCCGTTTAGGAAGCCAGCTGGGTCCAACCGGGTCCGATCTCGGTTCCGATCGTGTTTCCATCTGTTCGATCGAATGTTCCAGTAACGTGTAATTGCTCTAAGTACCGTTACCAGCGCCTGGATTAGTGCTCCATGGGATAACATAGCGTGTGTGGAATCGGACTAATGGAAAGTAATAAACGGGGTTAAAGCATTTACGGACTTTCTCTGTCTGCTTACCAATTCGTGTCCAAGTTGCCTTTCAAGGGAAGTTAGAGCCAACCCTGAAGCAAGCTGAAGAGAGGACGTTCGAGGACGCGCAGCACTCCATGCAAGTAAGTGTTAAGAGGCTACTTCGGAACAGTGCCTACCACTTGCCATTCCTGGCTAATCACCCCACTAATAGTCGTCACAAGCTGTGGTTACGAGGGGTCAATGACAATCTGGAGTTAAGCCGGTCGCAGTTTAGTGTTGGGTGACGAACAGTCGGTTACGTAATGGTAACAGCTATTACATTTTTTGGTGTCAGAAATAATGAGGCGAAGACTTGAGCGCAGAGGAATTGGTACCAAGAAATTGGGTGAAGAATTCAACGCAAACAATTGGCTACAAGAAGAGCTGGATGCAGAATTAAAAACCAGGCAAATAGAGCAACTGGACGCTAAGAGCAAGGAAGGACCCTGGCTTGCTAATTCATATAACATCTTCAAGATCCGGACTTCGAATCCAAGCGGTCGCGGCGACTCCAAGCAGAGCAGCGGCAGCAGCGGCACGACGCGGGCACTCGTGGTACTACGCGGGAGGCGGCAACCAGGTGACGGGAGCCAGCGAAGGAACGCATCGCGGGTGTCAAGCGGACAGCATACCTGCCAACCGACAGGCGCGGAACGAAGCGGGCAGCTGAGAGGGAGCAGGGAACGTCTCCGGACCGGCGATAAGATTTCGGTGAGTCGAGTTCAGCTCATTTATTAAGTCAGTATGCCTACTACAGGCGATACAGCTTCAGGCGGGCAGACAGTTCAGGATGCTGTCTCCGTCCTGAACGAAAGAGTAGAAAAACTAGCTATTAACGCAAATTTAGCGAAGGAAAATGCAAGAAATTTGCAACTCCTTAGTGCGTTTCTTTCGCCAGATATTTCCTTTGGTGGAGCACCGGGAGAGAGCATAATAGAGTTTTTCGAAAGATTAGATAATATTTTGAATCTTTTTGAACTTCCTTCGGAAATTAAACTCAAAATTTTGAGGTCAAGGTTGACCGGGTCTGCATTTCGCCACGTAAGGGTTGACCGAATGTGTAGGTTGTCTGATACTTACGCTGGGCTTAAAGAGGAGTTGATCAAGAGATTTGACCCAAGGGTAGTATGGTATTTTATCGGGAGAAATTACGAAGCGTTAAGAGAAAAACTACAGAATCACTCGAGGATTTTGCTGATCGGATCAAAACTTTGAACGCGCATACGTTTGAGCTCACGGGGGACGAAAAACAAGACGAAATTATCCTCTTCGAAGCTGAGCAAAGAGCATTAGAAATATTTTTAGCAGGGGTGAGTACTGAGTTGTATGAAGCCATTTCCCTTCGTCGTCCAAAAACCTTTTCTGAAGCCTTACAGTTTGGGACACTTTTTGAGCAGGTTAAGAATAGATCAGCAAGTGAAAGTAAATTTAGACCTCCTAAGCAAGGATTTGTGGCACGGAAAAATATAATAACGTGCTGGTCCTGTGGATTGGAGGGCCACCGTCAAAGAGACTGCTTTCACAACCCACAAAATAGGGGAAGATATCATAATAAAGTATCAAAATAAATTCATGAGGTCTAGGAATAATTTTGATGGTTCTTGTCCTCAATGCAACCACAAAGATCAGAGTAAGGGTAATTAGAACAATAGGAATTCCCAGGGTAGTAATGTCACTAAAGGTAAACCCAAGCCTTGGCATAAAAATAGTAGTAGATACAACTATCATGCAAGTAATGGTCAAAATAAGGCTAGCAGTGAACCAAATAGTAAGTCAGGCAAGTCGGAAAACTGTTAGCGGGTAACCGTATGCCCGGCGAGTTGCCCTCGATAAACGTTCCTGTTGCTTGTAGCCAGGACAATCAAGGGCTTAACGACATAAATCTCACAGTATCGGCAGTAGTTGAAGGTAAGGTTTGTAAATTTCTGTGTGATCCAGGGGCAAGTGTAAATCTTGTAAGTGTGAAAATATGTGGGGAAGAGGGACTTAATCCTCCAAATTTCAAGATTACAGGCATAGATTCTTCTAAAGAAATTCCTGTTTTAGGGATTAAAGAAATAAAGTTGATTATAAATGAAGTAGAGTTTTTTACGACAGTGTATGTTGTCAATTCGATGGGACCAAAGATTAATGGCATTCTAGGAGTGACTTTCCTCCAACAGCAAAAAGCGGTTATAGATTTCGAAAACTGTTCTATTGGTTTAAGGAATCACCTAGGTGAACGCCTGCTAGTAGAGCTTGAAGGCTCATATAAGTGTCCAATGGAGGTACCAGACGTGGAACCTTCTGTAAAACGGCCACAACAGCCAATTTTGAAGTCACATGCTGTGTGTGATGTTCCAGGATCGTCAGGAAAAGTTTTTATGATTCAAGTTCCTAAGAAAATAAATGCAGAAGTAGGAGAAACTGTAATTGTAGACCCTCTACCGGTAAATGAATTCTTAGATCAAAGGAGAATTTACGTGAAAAGGTGTATAACTAAAATTACTGTAGTTGATGAAAAGAGATGTGTTCCAGTGATATTAGAAAATTTCAGTGATTGTCCAGTTGGAATTCCGCGGAATCAACCGATAGCAAATGTGTTGAGAGTAAATGTAGATGATTTTCGGCACGCTGTACCTCATCCAGGTGAGGATGGCGATGTTTTTGCGAAGCAGGTCAGTTATAGGTCGGCCGAACAAGTGATTAATTTTGACGAGAAAATAGGACATTTACCCGCAGATCAGCAAAAGAGTTTAAAAGCGCTATTAGAAGAATATTTAATTCTGTTTACATCTAAACAAACCCTACCAGCTACTAGTCTTGTAGAGCATAGGATTTTGACTGGAGATTCTCCTCCAATTCGGCGGAAACCTTATCGCGTTCCAATTGCGCAAAGACAGGTTCTAGACGAACTGATTGATCTACAATTGCGAGAAGGAATAATCAGACCATCCAATTCGGCATGGGCAAGTCCTGTGGTACTCGTGCCAAAAAAGGCAGCAGAAGGCGAGATCAAGTACAGATTTTGTGTTGATTACCGGCATTTAAACAAGATAACTGTTCCTGATGTTTACCCCCTCCCCGCTATCGTCGAAACGGTAGACTATCTAGCAAATTGTCAATACTTTTCTACCCTTGATCTCAGATCGGGATAGCACCAAGTAAAAGTATCTGAGCAAGATAGAAATAAAACAGCATTCTGCGTCCCAGACGGATTATATGAATATTGCCGTCTACCATTTGGTTTAAGGAATGCTCCAGCCTCATTCCAACGCTTATTGGATTTTATTTTAAGAGGAATTAAGCCTAATTATTGTCAAGTATACATCGATGACGTCATCTCCTATTCTCGGACGTTTGAAGAGCATTTAGTTCATCTTCGAGAAGTGTTCGAGCGGCTACGAAAAGCTAACTTGACGCTATCCTATAAAAAGTGTCATTTTGCATTAGGAGAGATAGAATATCTAGGACATTTAATTTCAAAAGATGGTATAAAGCCACACCCCAGATTAACTTCAGCGGTTCAGGACTTTTCGCCACCTTCTAATGTTAAAGAACTGCAGTCCTTTCTAGGTTTGTCAAATTACTACAGAAAATTTATCAAAGATTACGCCAAGATTGCTAAACCTTTAACGAGACTGTTAGTAAAGGGAGTTAAGTTTGAATGGACACAAGAATGCCAGAAGGCTATGGACTTATTAAAAGAAAGATTGACCTCTCGTCCAATTTTAGCTTATCCCGACATGTCCAGACCTTTTCGACTTACCACAGATAGCTCAAATTTTGCGGCAGGTGCAGTTTTATCCCAGATTTTCGATAACGGAGAAAGACCAATAGCATATGCCTCACGTCAATTAAATCCCGCAGAAACGAGATACTCAGCAACAGAAAAAGAAATAGCCAGTTTAGTATGGGGAATTAAATATTTTAGAACATATCTATGGGGTAGAGAATTTGTAGCTATCACTGATCATAATTCTTTACGATGGCTTTTAAATTTAAAGGACCCATCAAGTAGACTGATGCGTTGGGCGCTTTTACTGTGAGAATACGATTTTACGGTCGAAGTTAGACCTGGCCGAGAAATCGGGCATGCCGATGGCCTCAGCAGAAAGGTGAGAACTGTAGAAGTACAACAACCTCCGTCCTTGGCTCAGTTACCGCTACATCAGTCGAAAGACGACCAATGTTTACGTTGGCGTCAGCATCCTCGCTTCGTGTCGCGGGGCGATGTGCTTTATCGGCAAACAAAACAAGGCGACAGAGTTGTAGTACCCGCATCTCTACGCGATCTAGTAATGAAATTGCACCATGATTCATTATATGGATGCCACGCGGGGTATAAAAACACCAACCGTTTAATAGCTAAGGAATACTGGTGGCCTTCGCGACAGCAAGATGTGCGTGAGTATGTTAAACGTTGCCTTCTATGGGGGCATCCACAAATTACGTGAGGTGTTTTTCCGGATTTCTGGACCCCCCCTCCCCCCTGGTGAGATTTCGTGAGATCTGGCCGGACCCCCCCCCCCCTCTGGTGAGATCTGGTCCGTGAGAACCCCCCCTACAAATCGCCCTGGAAACTTTTGTAGACCTTTTTTTTTAGGTCACACCCTAACTTTTTTGACGAAATACCCTTCCTAAAATCGACTTTGGCGCAAATTGTAGACCTTTTTTTGTTCTACTGTCCCCAAATTTTTCGCAAAATCTCACGTGAGATTTCCGTAGACCCCCCCCCTCCCCCCTGGTGAGATTTGGTGAGATTTCGCCGGACCCCCCCTCCCCCATTTCACCTCACGTAATTTATGGATGTCCCCTATGTAACAAACGCGCAGGTGTAACAAGAAACCGGTAAAAATTACTACCATTGCCCGAAACTACATCTCCATTTGAAAGAATTCATGTAGATATCGCACACCCATTCACGCGAAGTGTTCAAGGTCACGCCTATGTTTTGATCATTGTTGACGCATTTTCGCGGTACCTAACTATGATTCCAATTGAAAATCAGAAAGCTGGAACCGTGGTTAAAGCATTCGTAGTAAATTGGGTGCTAATTCATGGGGCCCCCAAAAAGGTGACCTCAGACAGAGGGACCAACTTTCTATCGGATCTATTCACCCAGGTATGTAAATTGTTGGGGATAGAAAAGTTAAAAACGACGCCCTTATCTCAACATGCAAATGGCAAAGTCGAAAGATGTCACAGAACGTTCCTAAAGACCCTAAGTTGCTATGTAAACAGGTCACAAAACAATTGGGATACAATTTTGACCTTCATCGTATCTGCATATAACTGTCGAGTTCACACGTCGACCAATAAAACTCCATATGAAGTGCTATATGGCCGAGAAATGAATTCACCTTTTTCAATTTTCCCTATGTCCAAAGATATCACAAACCCGGAAGTAAGAAGCTTAGCACATAAGCTACGTAAAATCTGGAATAGTGTGCGAAAAGCAAATTCAGCCTCTTTTGCACAACAAGCTAAAGCCTATAATAAAAAAGCTAAACCGCAAGAAATTCCAGTTGGTTCTTTTATTTTGTTAAATAGACCATATAGGAAACCTGGAACATGTTCGAAGTTAAATTTCTCTTGGTCTGGTCCTTTTGAAGTAATATCCGTTGTGTCTCCAGTTACAATAAAAATTAGAATGCCTGATAGAGATCTAATAGTACACAAGAACAGAGTTAAACATATGTGTGGCGCAAAACTAATCAGAGCCATAGGCAAGATACCACTGATATAAACTCAGAATCACAGGGTCGAGTAATGAACCCAAGACCTCCCATTGATACCCACCCACCCCAGCGAAAAGATTCGCAATACAATTTGCGAAGTCGCAAACAAGACGCACAAGAAACTAATCTAATGCAGAAGCAAGCGCGAAAACAGGAAAAAGTCCGTGAAAGTGTAGAACTAACAAAAAAAAGTCAAACATCAATATAACTTGCGGAAGAGAAACTAAGCTACCGATCGCCAAATAATGCTTAGAGTAGTTTAGAAAAACGTAAGTAACCACCACTTGGAAATAGACGGTGAAATTAACTGTGAAATTGCATATAGTAGCATGAACTGCTATAGAATACAGAAATTCTAGTTTTAACTATTGATAAAATATAGATTTATTAGTAATAGCAAGATTTATTTTCATAATAATTGAGCTAAACTCTACTCTACTTAAAAAAAAGAGAGAGAGAGAGAAAGAGAGATAAAAAAGGAAAAAAAAGAGAAAAAAAAGGAAAGAAAGGATAAGACAAACAAATAATGTTGTGTGTGATGCCACTACCAAGTGCATATTCCCTGGCGTTAAGTGTGTTCCACAGGCAAGACAGCAGAGACACAGTTTAGCTGACGGGCGCGGAAACAAGAAACGACGACACGTGAGATTACCTCAACGCAGTGGTTCCTCAACGAGCAACACATCGCTTCACAACTCAAGGACTCAAGAGACTAAGTATCGAAACTTTAATTCCTAGTGTATTCAGAAATTCAGTGTCAACGACTAGTGGAAATAAGAATAATAGATCTTTACCTAGTGACATTGTGCATTCGTGCCTAAATCAAACTGTGTGTTAAGTAGATAGGTATTAGAAGCATGTATTTCCTTATTGTCATAATAATATTAGGGATACTGTACAGTGGAAACGTAGGTCAGTGTTACACAATTAGACCTCTTACAAATGGTGTAATATTTGTCAAACAGAATGATGTGATAAATTCTCCTTTGGAGTGGACCATTGTTGCACAAATTAGTTTCCTAGTATTACGAAATCATAGCCTAGAGATAAGAAATATTTTTAGAGTATTAGATGCTTCTCTTCAGAATTTACCTTCCTTGACGAAGACATAACACATGCTGTAGTTACCAACCTAAGAGTTTTGTATGCCTCGCTGGAGGAAGAATACCAAAATTTAGTTGAACTTCTGCCTACGGGAAGAGTTAGGGTTAAGCGTGATTGGATAAACGCAGGTGGTTTCTTATTAAAGAAAATTTTCGGGACTGTAACAGAACACGATTTGAAGGAACTAAATTTACGTTTGGGAGACTTAGAACAAGTAAATCAAAACTTAGAAATCAGTGCTTCGAGACAAGTACTACTTACAAAAAATTTGCAAAATGCCGTAACAAATAACACGTATCTTATCTCAAAACTAGCTAACACATTCATGTCCAAAATATCTGAACTTCAAACTACTTTAAATCAAAATCTTAGAGAATTAGAAAAAGTATTTGTCAAACAGTTGTATAGTACACAGTTGCTACAACAGTTAATATTGACAATAACGAGCACAAAATTAGAGTTAACCAGATTAAGAATTGCACTAGTTCAAGCGACAAATGGTAAATTGAGCGACGTACTTTTAAGTCCTAAAGTATACCTACAGTATTTACAGATGATCCAACGCCAACTAGGAGCAGAGTGTTACATGTTATTCCCATGTACCTTAGAACAAATATATCATTACTATCAAATTGCCAAAGTAAATGTAGCATTAATGGATGGACACTTAAGGATCATAATTAATACACCTATTGGAACCACTGATTCAGTTTTAAACAGATATGCGAAACACTCATTTCCAATTTTCTGGAAACATACCGACCATTTTGTAGAATGGGTCACGAAAGAAGTATTATTGGTAACACGAACTCAGAAAGCAAATGCAGTGTTAGATAACAAAGATTTAGATAAGTGTCAAAATTCTGGCATAACCATATGTCCCCGAGTCATACTAAATGACAGAACTCTTTTGAATTGTGAAGCCTCCATGTTCTTCTCCAACAACTTCACAAACCTATGCCAAAGAGAAATTAAAAAATTAGATCATCCATATCTATCACAAATAAAACAAAATTGGTTATTTTCTATGCCATACCCACACGATGTAACAATTACATGTTGGGACAAAAATTTAAATCAGACAGTTGATCGCATAAAATTATCAGGATCAGGAATAATTGAACAAGCAACACATTGCCAATTCTTAGGACAGAATTTCGTGATACCAGCAATCCATAAAACTATTGCTCCGATTAATTTATCTTTTCCTAATTATGTATTACCGCATTTTGACCAGGAAATATATCATAGTTCTAAATTACTGGAATTGAACCAAACCAATCCTATAATATTCAACGCAGAAATAGCTAAGCATTTGCAGCAGGCTAGAGATGCTGTCAAATATAATCATTTAATAGCAGCAGTCGATACCGAAATACGAGCACAGACTAGACATAAAACAATTGTAACATCCATTAGTCTTACTTCTATAGGATCAATAATAGTAGTATTTATTCTAATATTAATCATGTATAAACGCTATTGTAATAAATTAACCAAGCTTACTACCCAAACACAAACACCTACAGCAGCACAAATTTTCATGACAATGCCAGCTACCAGTAAAGATAATGTCACAAACGACACTGTAACCACTAAATGTTAACATACGAGTTACAAACTAAAATATGTAATTATCTACCACAATGATGACTAATGTCTTCTTTTACTGCTGCAGGGTTGGACAACGAATCTACCTGAACATATGATTTACATTTTTTGTTGTAAAAACTTTGTAACCCAGGAGCAAAAGTCCAGGATGCATTTTAATGTCCAATTAAATTAAAAGTCTTCTATCTTTGAGGACAAAGCTGGTTTTCTGAAAGGAGGGAGAAAATGTAATGGACAAATTTAATAGATAACAATTAAAATGAATAAAGGAATAAATTGTGGAAATAAAGGTTGAGTGAAGGCGACAGCTGTGTAAACCGCGAGACCGGTAGTGGTCGAGACAGACGCTGACAAAGGCAGATTCAGCACTGAGCGAGCGGTATCGGGTGAACGCTTGCATTCAGGCAGCTTCGGGAACATTCGAAGCTGACGACCGATATATGCTGAGTGGCTCTCGAGCTACGAGAGTTTTCTAGAATGTACAACGAACTTTGATCAAGGTCTGCCAAGTCAGTACACTGCTGTACTACATAAACGAGGTTTCAGAGGGCCTCGGGGCTCGGAAGTGTTATACTGATCGACGCCGCCACTATGTCCGTTTAGGAAGCCAGCTGGGTCCAACCGGGTCCGATCTCGGTTCCGATCGTGTTTCCATCTGTTCGATCGAATGTTCCAGTAACGTGTAATTGCTCTAAGTACCGTTACCAGCGCCTGGATTAGTGCTCCATGGGATAACATAGCGTGTGTGGAATCGGACTAATGGAAAGTAATAAACGGGGTTAAAGCATTTACGGACTTTCTCTGTCTGCTTACCAATTCGTGTCCAAGTTGCCTTTCAAGGGAAGTTAGAGCCAACCCTGAAGCAAGCTGAAGAGAGGACGTTCGAGGACGCGCAGCACTCCATGCAAGTAAGTGTTAAGAGGCTACTTCGGAACAGTGCCTACCACTTGCCATTCCTGGCTAATCGACTAATCACCCCACTAATAGTCGTCACAAGCTGTGGTTACGAGGGGTCAATGACAATCTGGAGTTAAGCCGGTCGCAGTTTAGTGTTGGGTGACGAACAGTCGGTTACGTAATGGTAATCAGCCATTACAACTTATACTAGGCACACTGAATCGCCATCTCCCAATCAGTTTGTCTGATACTGCATATGTTAAACACTGAACAGCAATAGACTTACATACAGTTGGTGTTATTATTATCATTATTATCATCCTCATCATCATTATTATTACTACGCGATTCACTAAAAGTGTGTGCCGGAGGGAGAATTGCACCTATTGGAAAGGGTAATAGTTTGGAAGGGATATACGGGATATAGGAGGAGACGCCCATCAGCTATTGTGAGGATCCATCCCAGCATACATAAATGTGGCGCTGTTGGTGTGTAAATGGAAAGGAAATAATGTAAGCTGCATAGGAAATAATTACCACGGTGTCAGTAATAGTAGAACGCGGCGGGTGTAAACTAAATTACATATATGCTTTTGATCAGGAGCATATTGTTGAGGACTGATGAATGAATCACTTCATCTCACATGTGCAGCATCTCGGAAATTAATGCTGCACTATATTAATGTCGATTCTGAGAAAAGCAACCCCGACAGGGCAAACAGTTGTGGATAACAGTATGTGTATTAGCGAGGTTATCTTAGGCAAGCTCGCACTGTACTAAGAGTGCAACGCTTCAGTCATCAATTTAACACCAATACACAACAACGTGTGAGGAATGTCACCATCTCAAGTCATTTCTTCTGACTGATGTACAAAAGCCAGTATTCCATTACGGATACTTTGCTGATCGCACGTCACAGGACTCAAAGGGTTAGCATACTGGCAGGAACATTGTCAATGGACCCTAGAAATTTGGAAAAATGTTGCCTATACTGACGAATTGAGATTTACATTGATACATGCCGCTGGCAGGTTACGAGTATGACACAAACGCCACGAAGTGATGGATCCATCTTGCAAGTAGAGTTCTCTACACGCTAGTAGAGACTGTATTCGCGTTAAGGACTATTTCGTATCTGCACTGACGTGGGACCCTTGGTATATGTGACATTGTCCCTCATATATCAACGACACTGGGAATCATTACAACAAGGCAATGAACAATGCCATCGCTACCATAATGAATTAGAATGGTTGAATTAACACTCCACAGACCATAACTGCCTACCTTGGCCATCAAGGTCACCAGACATCAATGAGATCGAAAAAATCTGTAAGACCATCGAAAGAAATGTTCGACACTTCACATAATTATGAATTTGGAGGATTGCTTTGGTGTCACCAATTAGTATGTTCCAATTTATTGTAAACTCATGCCATGTCGAATCGCTTTCGTCTTCTGGTCGAAAGACGGTTATACACGACATTAAACAGCTCTAAATTATTCAGTGTTTCTTTAGTGTATAACCAATGTTCTTGCTGTCAGGTTTCATTTAACAGTGCCAAATATCTTCCGAATTTTTCCTGTTGTTTGTGTATGTATTTTTGGGTAGGCGCGAACTTAATGGTTATTCAGAAGTGAATTACTGTCTGAATGATGAAATAATTTTACTAACTACCCCAGTGATAGACTTCATTTCAGTATATGTTCGGAAGCCAATTGTTCAATGACTGGCGACTGATTCCTCAGTCAGAATGTTTGTACCTGAGCCCAAGATGTATTAGGATCATACATGTTTCCTTCCGTTTATCTTTGACGGCAGGCTCAAAATTTTTATTGTTAGAGGCTAGAAGGAAGAACGATACAGAGATGAACGAAAATATTTTGCTGCTGAAGCAAATGTTAACAAATTAATGAAAGTTTACAATTTCTCACAAATAGGGAAATTGGCGGCATAAATTTGCCAATCACTATAAGAGTTTCCAAATATTCGTTCCTGAGAATACTCAGAATTGGAAAAAAGGTCCTTCTAAACATAACTTTGTCTTCAACGTGTTCCTGAGAAAAAAAAAGCTTCGACAATGGGCGGACAATAGTAGATATCTGCATACATTTCCAGCCCTTTAAACTCTATGAACAAGCCGCAAAGTTATTGCACACGACCACGTGACGTCACAGTTTTAAGTTCTTTGCATGGAAGGAGATTCAAATAAAACAATGGTGACCTAGGTCGTATGACGTCACTAGCGGGAGATTCAAATGGACCAATAGTGAAATGGAGGGCCGTAGCCAATGACGTTATAGTTCCAGCCACATCTTCCGTCTCTGTCTAGCTAGAAAATTTCCATGACGTCATTGCCCCAGGCTACTTAAACTGGTTTTTACAGTCGCACGCCATTATGAATGTGTATGGCTCATCACACGCGTGACGTAATAGCCTTGAGCGTCTATCAGACACGTTTCTACGTGCGCAATAATTTATTTAGTTATTTCGTGTCGGAGACATATTGTTACAGAATTACAAACATTAAATTGTACCAGACCAAAACTTGGTCACTTCCAGTGCATTTCCCAAACCCTCATATAGATCATCCATCGAGCAAGATGCTGGACACAGTCGATACTAGGGTATGCGATGAACAGTCTGATATTCTCCCCAGTCACACTGCATGCCATCAATCTCCACATGGCCCAATCTTGTTAGTTAGTCATTGGATCTGCCCACTCCTGATGGTATCCTATTCAGTGACCTCCATATCAACCAACTCTTCCATAGCCAGGTAGTAAAATTCAGACAATCTTTTCCAGCTTTTGGGAAGGGGAGCCTTGGTTGTAACATGGAATTCTCAATTATAGTTGTAATTTCCTGCGATGTTTTTAGGAAACTTTTCCTTGACTTCAGTCTTTGCCTGTGTGGTGAACGCCAATGCAATGGATGAGTTCTTTCATGGTCAACTTTCCTACTCTCCTTGTTCGCTGCTATTCCTCTTCAAACAGAAGTTGGTGTTATTCCTGTGATGCAGTAGATCCATTCTACTAGAGTGGATTTTACGCAGACTTTTATGGTTCTGCAGGTGTCGTTAAGTGCAATGTTCACCTGTTTGACATGAGTTGAATAGCACCATACAGGACAAGCATACTCTGCAGCTGAATAACACAGTGCCAGCGAAGAAGTTCAGATCGTTTCAGCTTGGCTAACCAACTGATATCCAGTCAGTTTACCTTAGAGAACGTCCATAAACCACGTAGCTCTATTTTGATATCCTGTGAACCCCCCTCCCCCCATGTAGCCCCACGTAGCATTTGTTTCTATCCATCCCCCCTCCCATGTAGCACATAGCCTTTTTCCAGAAGACATTTTGTACTGTTTTCTTTTGTCAGACTATTATAAATTACATACAGGGTAAATTAATATTCACATGCTGTTGTGTGTTTTTAACTGTGACAAATAATATGAACGAAAAGCTACGTGGCCTGCCTCGGTACACCCTTCCCCCCCCCCCCCCTGTAGCCCATCGAGCTTTCCAGCAAACCCCTCCCCAGACTGAGCCACGTAGTTTATGCACACTCCATTAAGAGATTGTTCCTAGTGGAAACTTGCAGCTTGGAATTCAAGCAATATTTCCTTAATGTAATGTATTTGTCAAGAGTCACTCCTAGATATTTGGTAGTGTCGCAGTGTTCCAGTTCGACCCCAAACCACGTTACCTACCAGTGGCTTCTGTATTCCTTAAATAATAAGCGCATGCTTGTATCTTCCCAGTATTTGGTTTTAGGTGGTTTGTGCTATATTATCTTGAAAAAACCTTGAAGAGCGTTATTGAGGTTGCTCTCCACTGCTCTTTGCTCTGAGAGGCCAGAGCAAGGTAATCAGCATACAGGAAATTGCTGCGGTTGGGGGACATAGGCTGATCATTTGTATATATGTTAAACAATACTAGGGCCAGCACACTTCCTTGGGGTAGACCGTTCTTCTGTAACCTCCAACGACTACGCTGTCCATGGAACTCAACGAAGAATCAGCGATTCTGCAGAAGAGTAGCAATGAACTTACTAATCTGATCTGTTGTAGAACTTAACTAATAGTAACTATTGTTTGACGGTGTCATACGCTGCTGATAAATCAGCAAATACCACCGCTGTTACCTTGAGAGCTTAGAATCAATCTTCTATAAACTGGGTGGAATATAGTAGTTGTCCTTTGCAGCTTTAACCCTAGCGAATTCAGGCTTGTTCAGGAATAAGCAAAGAATGAACAACAGGCAAAGGTCGAGTTTAAGATAATTCTTTCAAGCAGTTTGTTGAAGTGCAATTGGTCTAAAATTCTATGGAATCCTTCCTTCTTTGCCAGATTTAAGCAAGGCATTCACTCGGCCTTTCGCCATATCTTTGGAATTTGACATCTACTCATTAAAGAGCTGAAGGATTCATTTCTTTGTTGTTAGACCAAAGTTTTTAATTTGCTCTGTCCTGATACCATCCAAGCCCTCTGATTTTCCGTTTTTACTATGTCTGATACCCTTCTGTAATTCTTCCCTGCTGAATGCTGTTGTGAGGTCGATATGCTCCTCTCGGTATTCTTTTCGCAGTTTAAATATTTTGAATTTGTGGTTCGCTTTCCCATTTCGTAGTAGCTGGTGTGCTATTTGGATGACAGTAATATTATGATGCACATTTGTCTGAGCTGGATCATTGTTTAGATGCTTCAGAAGTCTTAATGCTTTATGGCTGTCTCTTGCTATTATGACAGTGGTAAGGGAATGCGGTGCGACAAAGCGCCAACGATAAAAAATATAATATCTTTAGTTCAAGAAGAAGTAGACATACCATCACACCAGCCAGTTCATCCTCAGTTCCAGGAATACACTCATCTTGTGCACTTCCATTAAGAAATAATGGCTACTGAAGTGCTTCTGTTTTTAACATGCTACAAATTAAACAGCAGTGACACCAAGCGGCTCACTATAGGTTTGTCACCTAAACTGGAATTTAATACCGTAGTTGTACTCTAAAAAGTTGGATACAATAAATTCACGCTCACCCACAAAGAATGGGATGTACTGAGACAGCTGGTCTACACAATTGGTGTCTTTTTCAACAGCAGTATCTATAAATAAATGTCTGACTTGGCAGCCATAGCGCTTCGTCCCGAACAGGGGCTGGAGCGAAATCTATATGGTTTTACAACAATGCTGTTCATGGCTATGGTGTGGTTCTTGGCGAACCAACATGGGACAACATGGTCGATGCCCTACCTGCAGTGACCATCGGCACCATGAAGCCTTGGTTTTATCGAGTTACCGAGTACTACAACAAACTTGTAAATACACAGACGGAAAATAAAATCCCAACACCAAGAAAAAATTATTGTAGAGTAATGAAATTTGGACAATGCATTTGTCAAGTTAACATGTTTAATTGATTAAATTTTCAAGATCACAGGTTAATTTAAGCTCAAGAAAATGCATTTCAAATGTGAAATACTGTTAAATTAATAGCCGGTGTAACCTCCAGAATTTTGAATGCAAGCCTGCAAACGTGAATGCATTGTGTCATACAGGTTTCGAATGTCACTTTGTGGTATGGAGTTCCATGCTTGTTGTACTTGTGCTGTCAATACTGGGACGGTCAGTGCTGGCTGTGGATGATGCTGGAGTTGTCGTCCAATGATATCCCATACGTGTTCAATTGGAGACAGATCTGGTGATCTCGCAGGCCAAGGTAACATGTCGACACTCTGTAGAGCACGTTGCGAGACAACAGCGGTATGAGGGCGAGCGTTATCCTGTTGAAAAACTCCCCCTTGAATGCTGTTCATGAATGGCAGCACTACAGGTTGAATTACCAGACTGACGTACAAATTTGCAGTCAGTGTGTTTGGTATAACCACAAGAGTGCTCCTGCTGTCATAGGAAATTGCTCCCCAGACCATGACTCCAGGTGTAGGTCCAGTGTGTCTAGGCCGCAGACAGTTTGGTTGCAGGCGTTCCCCTGGCCTCCTTCTGACCAACACTGGAGATCTGTTGTGTTTTCTGATGAAAGCAGGTTCTGCCTTGGTGCCAGTGATGGCCGAGTGTTGGTCAGAAGGAGGCCAGGGGAACGCCTGCAACCAAACTGTCTGTGGCCTAGACACACTGGACCTACACCTGGAGTCATGGTCTGGGGAGCAATTTCCTATGACAGCAGGAGCACTCTTGTGGTTATACCAAACACACTGACTGCAAATTTGTACGTCAGTCTGGTAATTCAACCTGTAGTGCTGCCATTCATGAACAGCATTCAAGGGGGAGTTTTTCAACAGGATAACGCTCGCCCTCATACCGCTGTTGTCTCGCAACGTGCTCTACAGAGTGTCGACATGTTACCTTGGCCTGCGAGATCACCAGATCTGTCTCCAATTGAACACGTATGGGATATCATTGGACGACAACTCCAGCATCATCCACAGCCAGCACTGACCGTCCCAGTATTGACAGCACAAGTACAACAAGCATGGAACTCCATACCACAAAGTGACATTCGAAACCTGTATGACACAATGCATTCACGTTTGCAGGCTTGCATTCAAAATTCTGGAGGTTACACCGGCTATTAATTTAACAGTATTTCACATTTGAAATGCATTTTCTTGAGCTTAAATTAACCTGTGATCTTGAAAATTTAATCAATTAAACATGTTAACTTGACAAATGCATTGTCCAAATTTCATTACTCTACAATAATTTTTTCTTGGTGTTGGGATTTTTTTTTCCGTCTGTGTACATTATCAGCGAAAGTGCTTCGTGACTATCCCCGTTGTTCAATGCAAGGTCTAATAAATTTACATTTTGATTATGTACATGTCAGTGAAGTGTCATACAGCCCAAGCTCAACACTAGTCTATAAACGTTCAAAGCTAGATATTGAGGCGCATAAAAATCTGTTATCGCATTATGAACTTAAGCGCAAAATTGAAAAAGATTTAAAAGGAACTGATGTAAGGGATAATATATAATACAATGTGGTAATATTTAAAGAGAATCATTTTACCCGATTTTTTCGTTTTTATTTCTTCTATCATATTTAAATCATTAGTTGGTATTTAATTCGATTATTCCTACCACCAATCGGCGATAAAAATATATTTTCAACTGTACACATATCATTACAAAATATATGTAAGTTACAAAGTTTTACCAAATTATTCTTCCCCTTGAGCTACTGATAATTTTCTGGAACAATCGAGCCTTCTACCATCCTTTAACGTAAATAATTGAATCATCCTCATTGGTTAGTGCGTGTAGAAGAGAGCAGCAGAGGTGTAGGAAGGAAAATTCTCACTTCTATCAAACTCCATACAAATATCTACAGGCTATGTTTTAACTGACTCATTTTGGTGATAACAGTCAATTACGGCGATAGGTGTACTTGAGATAAAATCTTCGCGGTTTAGACTGTTGGAATCGTGCATAAATGTAGTACAAAACTGTCATTCAGTTTTTCTTAAAGTATAGATTAATGTTCTCATACCCGTACGCCACACCATTTGGGAATACTTCGACATTTGTAAGACTGCTGTGGTCAAACAGGGCCGCACTGAATTCTGCATTGCGTTTCCTGTTGTTTTTGAATTTATCTATTTTTATTTTTTATTTTTTTTTAATCCCAGAACCACGCACCTAGGTTTCTCCAGTTGCGTTGATGCTTTCAAAGTCCAAATTTGAGACTTACTTATAAGAATTAATGGGTACTTCAACAGATCCCAACTTCTGAAATTAATCCAACGTGACTTCCCAGTGTCTACAATCTTAAGCAATGTTAGTTTCTCTCTTTCGTCTAATTGCAAATGAGACATCACAAATACGAGTTTACTTGTGGTAAATTTACTTCTCTAAGGAAATGGATTGGCTTGAACATATGAATTTGTATCGTCCCTAGATCGAATCAGTATTAATTCTTGTTTTACATTTTCCAGTATCCTTTTAAAGTCTTAGCAAAAACCCAAAAGCATACTCAGTTGTATACATATATCAAAGTAATCATTTCCAAGATCGCGTTGTCCCTATATTGCGTTGTTCAACACATCAGTTTGTTGAGGATCAGCAGTGTTTTCAATGTGCTTGTTATACCAACGTTTCTTTCGGTAAATTTCGGCTACATTAAGTTCGTACCAAATTTCCTCAAACAGAAACGCGAATGCACTGGATGTGACAGTTGAGTTTGTAGCTCCTGACCCATCTGATTTGATGAATCTTCCTTCAATATGCAAGTAATTTTGGCACGGCAGTTTATAAGTATCTCGTTTCTGAATTGGTATCTGAATTTCATCCTTATTAAATGTGCATGTCAAGCAGAGTGTCACAGACATGAGTTACTCTGTCCAATGTTCGTTCAAGATTGATGTCACATTTTTTCATGTAAGAACTTTAAACACAAATATCCACATATATGTGTACCAAATTTCTGGTGTTGCCGCACATTGAACAGTATTCTGTTCCCTGCAAAGTACCGCTGCAATTCCAACGGAGGAGGTAAGTCGCCAAAACTGTCGAAACATTTAACTACCCCATCTTTGTACTTAAAGTACGCAAACCAGTGCATTCCAGCACTGCCCAAGTTCATGAATCCACATTCGCCGTCACGAATTTGAGGTAATGCATCACGCATAAAAAAAAAAAAAAAAAAAAAAAAAAAAACACGAAAATGGACGATGCGTGAACTTTTTATATGCCTATGTATGTCCTCTTCCGTCAACGGCTGCACTGATTTTTTTTATATGACCAGATTCATAGCTCCCGTATGGTTTCAAATGTAGACCTTTACCCCTCATTGAGAGTGCCTCCACTAGGCCCAAAGTATCGACAGTGGTTAGAGGAGAGTGGAGGTGGGCAAGTTGCTGACCATCCATATCCCAGACATGTTCGATGTGTGACGTGTCAGACATATGTTC
The DNA here is from genome assembly GCA_031002005.1 of Vandiemenella viatica. Lineage (NCBI taxonomy): Eukaryota > Metazoa > Arthropoda > Insecta > Orthoptera > Morabidae > Vandiemenella > Vandiemenella viatica. The sequence continues at coordinate 31,190 of JARYHS010015654.1, forward strand.
AACTGACATCCCTTGCACCCTGCATTTCATATCCAGAAATGTGAACTCCATATAACACAATTATATGCAAGCAATGGTCTGACCATGGGCTTGTAACCCAAGTTCTCCACTTCTCTGATACACCTCCTAATCACCCTCTCCAATAAATGATTTTCTTCCTGAAGGGCATTTAATGAACAACGTGAGGCAGACAGTTCGTATCCTATCATAAACGGCAGCAAACTGTAAAGAGCACACAGTCAGTGAAAAATGGGAGAATGCCTACTCCCTGTAGAAAAAGTGATTACAAATACATATTGATGGTGAAATCTCGACGCCAAGTGGTCTTCTATCGCCATATTTTGGCATTCATTCGCAGATGAAGTATACACATACACACACACATTCAAACACGTCCATATGTACAGCGAGTTCGACACAACTAACACCAACCATCATGGCAATGAAGAAGCGGGACAGAACTCTCATGACCACTGATTAACTGAAAAAAGTAGGGCAGAACTCTCATTACAAAATTCATCAAACAGACGAGTTAGAGGATGGTCGAGTAAGCTCCAATCACCGTATTTACGCATACATTCACAGAAAGGAACACACACACAAACACACACACACATGTCCATGTAAATGACAAGTTCGGCAAAACTACCAGCAACGTACATGGAAGCGAAAAAGTGGAGCAGAACTGTTCTACTTCATGACTGGCTTAAAAAGAGAACTCTCCTTATCAGACAGACGTACTAGAGGGTGTGCAACGGATGACATGTTTTCACTATTCACCTCAGTAATTATCCCAAATGGAGTGTTTAGCGCACCCAATTGACTATATGCACCATCAACACATGCTGAAATCTCGAGGTCAAGTAGGCTCCTATCACCATACTTAGACACACAACCACACATATGTCTATGCATACACCACAATTCCATATGTCACCCCACGCATAAAGATAAGTGGTAGAAATGGACTGCACACCCTTTATCTAGACTGACAAGTTACAAGATGTGCAAAGGATCGAATGCCTTCATCATACACCTCAGTGAGCATCACTCCCAATTGATTACATGTGCCACCAATATAGATGATTAGTGGAACACCCTGTATGGTCAAAATAATTTGTTAATATGAGCTTTTGAATAATAAATTTGTGTCAACTTTCCCAGGTGGGGCGGCATGGGGCCCTCCAACTCCTCACATCGGACGCATATATTGTGTTTTAAAGTAGGTATACGGGTGCAGATAACGCATCATATAACCAGGATATGGCTGCTACAAAACTCACGTAATCGGTCGCGGGCCGCGATTTTACGTCGGGTGCACGGCGTATTGCGATATTTCCGTCCACGGTGTGAAGTGGTGCTGTTTGTCGCTGTATATCTTTAACTCTTTCATAATGGAGCGCGCTAGGTATATTGTAGCAAATTGTCTGAGAGACGCCAGAGGCTATGACATCACGTGTTTTGAAACTTGTGCTTTCATAATGGCGCGCACCTGCAGAAACCTGTCTGACTAGCCTGGGGAAATGTCGTCATTGGAACTTCCAGCCAGACAGAGACGGCAAATTGTGCCTTGAGCTATGGCTCCACCCCTCCATTTCCCTATTATTCCATTTGAATCGCCTGCCATGCAAAGAACTATAACGTCATATGGTGGAGTTGAATATCTCTGCGACCTGTCCAAAGAACTTATAGAGCTGGAAAAGGCAATTTTTTGCGACGAGTTCCCTAGCAGGAAACCCATATCGGTTTTGATTAACTGCTTCAGTGAGTGTTCGCTTGCTGTTGCACTTATTTTTTCAGAACTCAGAAAACTTTCATTGGTAAAAATTATTCTTAGTTAGGAATCTTCGTAATTTAACTCAGCTGTTGTGATTCATATATACTTGTCTTCAAGATTTCTTAGTATCCTCCCCTATAAACCTATATTCAGCGATATCTTTAACCTAAGATAGTTATGTTGTAAAACAGCCCCACTTCCACGTAATTTATTTTCAAGCAAAGACTATAACTGTTTCGAAACCAATTGTCGTCAAACTTCCAAACTTTTATTAGCTTATTGCATCAGTATTCCTCTTCCACTGTGAGAGCTCCTGTCCCGTTGTTTCAGTTCGTTACGGCACAATGAAGGTATCCGGCGCTCGACGTGAGATTAGTTGGGATAACTCCCGCAGGCGGAAGAATTTCACTATTCTGAACTTAGCCAGAAGGGTAGAAGCGGTAATGATAGACGATTTCTAGTCACCAGATTGCGTATCAAAGGCCTGGGATTATTCCCAACCCTCTATGCAGTGCGTATGGAATGAGGGTACTCTATACTGTTGCTGGTGATTCGTCCCTTGGGCGGTGACATTAATTGATGACTTTTGGAAGAGTAGGTCTGAATGGGCTACCACCGAATTTCTTTCTCATCATTCTTTCATACCGCATCAAAAACACAAGCAAAGCTCTACACTGAACACTGACACGTCGTAGTTATCCAGACAAGGAGTAACATGCACGCGCACTTTCACACTGTGGAAGGCAACAGTTAAAAGTGTTTTGCTTATATGTAAGTGTAGGTTTTCCCGGAGAATCTGATGATTGAAGATATCACGGGCATGCGGCCGGATCAATTGATCGTGGATGAACGAATTTTTGACGGTGTAACGTGCCATCATCTTCAGGTTGCATCTGCTGGCCGGCGTGAGGAGGACAGTCCAGCACACGTTTTGCTTCGTATCTTACGGCTCGTTTACTCCCGAGGTTATTTGGAAAGGAAATAAATAAGGGAAGGGTGACCACGGAACAGAAAGGTTTTCGTCTATAATGTTCTGAAGGAACCATGCCGGCAATAATCTGAATTGCTTTCGGAAAACCATGAAAAACTCATATCTGAATAGCTGACAGGGAATTAACCTGTTTCCTCCTGAACACCGTTCCCAGGCGTTAACTCTCACCCACCAGGCTCGTTCCAGGCAGATTACTGTGTAGGAGCAGTTACTTCATTTTAACACCCTTCGCCAGGAGATGGGTATGACACAATAATGTTATTCCGTAATTACTATAGACGTGCGAAAAAATAATATATACACCGACAGAATGCTCTGATCGGCCGATATTCGTATTCATCTATTTTCATAGCGACGCTCTATTTGCCAAAATGTATGTCTATTTTGACTTAACGCAATGCCAGTATGTTCTAGATATAGCATTCAGAATAGGGTGCATTTCTTTAAGCAGTCCAGGAATTTGAATGCTGTGACAGGACGGTAAACATGTTCCCCGCGTATCGACAGAAGGATTTGGGAATCTGTATAAGAACTATCCAGGGATCTCTATTCGACGTCTGTCACACAAGAACAGACTATCCATTTACACGTAATCTTACCATAACACTATTAGGGAGATAAACAACTTTCTGTCACGTCAGCAATATCGATAGAGGGAACAAAATTGGTATCTGTATCACTCGCGTTCGATCTAGAACAAAACTATGCAGCCACTTGTTTGACAGTAAAAGATATTCAACTCTTCTCTAGAAGATTAATGGAGTCGATACAACAAACCTTTGATAATTAGACCATGGGAAGAGTTTTTCGTTAGTAAATTACTACAATACATAGTCTGTTTGATTGTTGAGGTTAAGACTTGTAATTCAACTAATGTTATCAGCTAGGAGCCAATAATGAAGCAGCAAGTTTGGAGACTTATTTCAATTTAGTTTTCCCACAGCAGTGGGTCCCAATTGTTGGTAGACGTTTCCCCAAGGGTACCTCAGGTTGCTACACGCGGTAATCTCTTGGGATGAGATTATCACTAAGATAATTTTTAAATAAATCTCGATCAATATAATCTGCAATTATATTTTTTGCACATTTGTTGATTTTTTGTGATCTTTTTTACTATATTAAATTTGTAATGAATCGCGAAAAACAGGTTCATTTTATATTTATCATTTCAGTTATATGGCTTACGCGAGGTTAAGTGCTTTCTTGAATTGGTACCCAGGAAAAACTAATTTGGAACCACTGATCTTGAGGCTAAACTGAGCCGATAAGTCTTGAAAGACAATATTGAAGAGAAAATAAAAAACAACTGTGTGGTTTTATGAAACCACGAAGCAAGTGAAACTTTTTTAAGCATTTAACTGAAACTTTTAGGAAAATTATTCGATTTAGGGTATTAAAATTGCGTTCTTAATCTTAATTTAATAATTGGAAAATGGGAATGATAGTGGGAAATCAATTGTAAATAAGATATCCAACTATAAATTTTAATTTCAATCTGCGAATTATAGTACGGAATACATAATAAATACAATCATTTAGATGATAGACGCATATTAAAAACTTAGAACAATACTTCTTTAAATCATTGAATCATTTTGAACTTCAATTAATCTATCAATAACTTCATCTTCACCTCGAGTCTCACAGTTTATAAATGTAATTAACATTTTATGGTAACTAAAATAAGTAAACAATGTCTTACTTTCTATTTTTTCAATGTATCTAGAAAAAACCTCATCGCTTGTAGTACCATATCTCGTAGTTGGTATATTTCTATAATTTGTCATGTCAAGATTGAATACTTCTCTCAAGTATTCAGTAAGTGGAGCAGATTCCTCTTTCTTAAAATCTGTATTGAAATCACCAGATAAAATAACATTCGCGAATATATTTCTCGTGAACGGAAAATTTGTGCCGAAGACGTGGCAAAAGGAGCAAGATTAAAACATAGAAAATCTATATCATTAATTTTTTGATTTACTTTAATATAAATTGACACTTTTACAATGTTTTCTGTTATCATCAAGTTGACAAATAGCTGCACAAAAATCTCCCACAGCAGATTCGGGTGTAGTTGCTTGACTAATACTCATTTTATTTATGGATACTTGCATATCCGATTGAACTCTCAATGGATTGTCGTTGTTTTGTCATTTAGCTACTCCACCATATCGAGAATTAACATGTTTCTGTCAACTCATACAATGGTAATTGGGAATATTTATTTCCTCAGTATTGTTTAAATTAGTTTCGGATAAAACAGGGGTTTAATTGATTTTGTCAGTAATGTAGAAACATCTTCTGAATGAGTTTGTAAACTTTGTACATTGAATGTTATCGTCGAGAAACCCTGTTGGCTCATAATAAAATTCGAAATTGCATCGGCAATAGTAATATGTGGATTCAACGAAAGTTGATCCAGTTCTATTCTTAAATTCTGTATTTGTTTAGTAACTCGATGACCAGTATGATGAAAATTTTTTTGCCATCGTCCGATACGAAGTAAAGGCCGTTTAAACTAGTGACGCGACTAAGAGCTACGTAAACTAAGTTTTGAGTATGGCCTATTTCATAATGGTAAACGACTTCATCGTATGTTCCTCCTTGCGCTTTATGAATCGTTGATGCGTTGAAGGCTAATAATGGAAAATGTGTTCGTTTTATTACTGTATTTCTGTTATGAATGCTGATCGGTGACGAAGTTGTTACTAACTTAATTGGCATGTAGTATCTACCAATGTTCAATTCCTCGTTGCGATGAGCAAATTTTTGTCGGATTTTTTTTCGCCACATGTTTGTCCGGAAATATATAATACTATAATTAATATAGTATCGTCAAATTCAAGATGTATCAACTTTCCTACATTACCGTTAGCGATTTCGTTCGAAACGTCAATATTTTATAGAAGGATTTGTTATTATTCAAAAAGATTTGTTAATAGTGAACAAATAATTTGGTAGAGACAATTTTTTGACTATTGACAATGATTTGTTAATATTTAATAAATGAATATCAGATTTATTGAGTGGTATTTTACAATTGACATTTTAAATAGTAAGAAATATTTGTTTGGGGCTAAAAAATGGTCTCTAATATATAATTTGTTAACTATTAACAATATTTTTAAATACTAACAAATCCTTCTATCAGTGCATAAACAACAATATGCACCGGCAGAAAGTTCTAATAATTCTATTAAATTCACTACAAAAATTAAACTAACTCACGAAGAGCCTATTTCCTTTCCATTAAAGCACGAACTCTCTCAGCATTCTGTCTTCTACGGCGTAAAATTAATTCAACGTCAGATATTTTCTCACTATTCTTGGTTTTTCCTCGTTGACTGGTTTATTTGACACACTGTCTGTATCGTTATCCATCAGGATCAAGTGAATAAGAACATTTACATCAATACACTGAGCAAAACACACAAATACCGCGGAGCACTTGCACCAATAATTGAGAAAGTATTTGCTAAACGGTCAACTGATAAGAGCTATGGGAGCCACCATATTGGATTTGGCTGCTCTGCCGAGCGCCTTTCACTTCATCCCCAATCCGTGGTCGGCTGTAATGCGACATGCGATAGATGGCCGAAATAATAACACTTCCTATTTTCGGAAGAGAAGATTAGAAAGCACCCGTCAGTTGCCGATTACCTTACTTCAGTTCAACGCCAGACAGATCACAACTGAGTGTTAACGGACATGAGACCTCAGCCCCGCTCTAGGTCACGTAATACCTGTGCGCATGCGCCTGGCCGGCTCTAATGCGACATGCGATAGATGGACGAAAAAATTTGAGGCGATGGAATAAAAGTTTCACTTTGAAAAATTTTTACTCTTGTTCCATAGAACCTTGCTGAGGACTGGGATACGGAACATGTCATAGAAAGAAAGCGCAATCTATACCGACGAGGTGTGTTCGGTATCCGCGATATCGGCACATTGCTCGCGACCAGTGAATAATATGTAGTGATCACTATGAAAGTCCATCGACATTATTTATTTTCTAAACGTGATCATCCTTGTAGTATGTGGTGCCTTTTAGAAACGACCTACATCAGTCCAACAAAAATTACTTCGGACCTTAATCGCGATACAACCACAAACATTAATGATCGGCTTGATGATCGTCCTTCGTCGTTTCTATTGGGATCAACCTCATCTCTCCATCATTTGAGACTGTTTTGATGCGGCGCTGCCATCCTCTTATAACCGCTGCTGTTGCAGCTTGCGTAAACCGTTTCGTCACCACCCCAATTTCTTGGTCGGTCTTATCATACCTCAAGGATACGCATTAATTCACTATCTCGTTATAATAGGTTTCTTCAATTGTCTTGCTGCACCATTTCTCTTCTTTGTGCGCTGAAGGATAGCATTCTTCCTGTTGCTTATAGTGTAGCATTTTCCAGTGTGGATTGCTTTTTTCACTTAGCTAATCATATTCTTCTTACTAAACGAATTCCGCGGAAGGTATTCGTGCAGCGCAGTAATAAGCGCGAGACGTATTTACTGCCCCATTACTTCCGTAGTCAAGCTATGTTTATGCAATACAAACGTCAATCTCCATCGTCTGAACTAGTGGAAAGCTGTCATATGAGCTCGAGCCCACTTCTGATGTCTTGGGACTGGTGAAAGTTTTCCCTCGAGCTCCGAGCAATGATTGAGACTCTCAGATTCACTTACTATCTCCGGCTGATAGCATTAAATATCCGCCCGGCGGTGCCTCAGCCGACATGGTGTCATTGCTGTGTCGGCCGTCTGCCTACAGTGCCCTCTGGTAACATAATTCGGCACTGCCCTTTGTCATCCACGAGTCATACCGGCACTTTCTTGTACGCTTCCACTTTGGTTGAAGGCTCTGCACTGACTGACCCATCCGGTTACACAAAAGAGAGTGCTACTGCGTTTACAAACACACCATTTCTCTGCAATCTTAATCATCTAATGTATTATGGTTCCACTGTTTTATACATCCTCCGATTTAAGAGCGATTCAGACCAGTGGCGGCTCTAGACGTAGTGACACTGTGACATGTCACCACGTCTAATCAAGAATAAATAAAATAAAAAATAAATGCAGTGAAAGAAAAATAAATATCTATAAATGCGGCATTCTCTACTCTATGATAACTTATGATAGCTAGGGAAAGTATTGAACTCCGTCTGTTGGCCACATCAGTGAACTGTTTCGCTGTCGTGGAGACAATTTTCAGATGGCACAGATCACGCATTCGCTCTAGCGTTTTCTTAGAAATATTCAAGGGTTGGGGTTCGCTTTGTTAGTGGTGAATGGAGACAATTTCGTTCTGTAACACGCTGCATCTCGATAAAGTTAGTAACAATGCCGGTAGAGCGCAGCAGCTACCATTTTTGTAGCATTCAACTAAATATCCACTGGAACAGTGCTTCTGAACCTGTGGTTCGCTGATTACTGGTGGTTCGTGAACATATTTCAGGAGTTCCACCGGCATATCATCATAAACTTTGATACCATATTAGTACTGTATAAGGCTGTATGCCCAATATTTGAAAGCTTTGAATATTTCAGTGACTGGGAAAAAATGTGGTAATTCCAGGATGAGGACAGAATAGCACTGTTTCTACAACAGCCTATTCATTTCTATATAGCGTCTAGAGATTAAGTAAATGACGGTTTACTAAGGGTTTTAAGTGGGTATGAGGAAACCGTGGTAGGTGATAAGATTAGTAATGCGAGTCGTGAAGTAAATAAAATAAAAGGCGTACCATCTAGAGTCTTTTATTTTGGTTTTTGCTTGTAGCCCAGTGGTATAGCGTAGCATCCAGCTTGTAGTAACATTATTATTTATCTAGTAACATTATTATTAATCTGGTTTGGCCTGATTAACATGTAATTACCTTGTAATAGTTCACATCCAATTTTATATCTGCGTTTTCATGGGATTCAAAAAGTGGTTTTAGATTTATTATGTTATAATGGTACATGTCTGAGATTTTAATAATAACAATATGGAAATTAAAATTAGGCCCAGGGTGGAGGACATTAAAGACAGAGAAAAAATTGCGAAGGTAGCTGGCGACGGAGGAAGGAAACTCAGAAGAGGAAAATGAAGTTGTGTAATCGTCGTCCATAGTCGACTGAAAAGAAGAGGAGAAAAAAAAAATAAAAAATAGGCCTGTGTGAGTTAGTGGGCCACAGCATTATTTTTGAAAATTTACTGGACCTCGGGTTGAAAAATGTTTGCCATAGAAGGTTTGTCAATGCGAGCAGGCAATATTGTTTTTTTCCTTAGATTCTCTGAAGGAGAATTACGTAAGTTTATGAATGCAGGTTACAGGAACCGATTCTCAAGCGAAATGTGTTCCATTGTCGTGGTCATCGAAGACAGTGCCGGATAAGAAAGTATGGAACTCTAAAAAATTTCATTTCTCTCCGTTTTTTAAAATATTATCTGTATTTTATAAGTACAAAGAAAGGGTTTTGTAGATGACTAATAGAATTTATCATATTTATTTATTCAATTAACAAACGAATTTTATGATTTATCATATTTTGAAAATTACGTTTATTTATCGTACACTACAATGAAACAAAAAAATTAATTCCCATGCTTTTCATATTATTTTGATTGTTTTATTCTGGATGATTTTATTTTTTATTATTTTTATTTAGTGAAAAAAGTGAACTTTAAGGGGGCCTTCAAAAAACAGTGGCTCCAGGCTACAGCCTATTCGTGCCTAGTCCTGCCTATTGGGTAATCCAGCACTGCTTGTAAATCAACTTGTCGGTTTATGGCTAATCACTAAATGTTTACCGTTTGGCCAATTTTAAAACATTTATCATGGATTAATTTCAAAATCATTTCTTTAATCAGGCAGTAACTGCAGGTAATGAGACTTTCACACATTACAAATCTTTATATTGAGAGATTCTTACTCCGAGCTATTTTTACAGGCACTTTTCACTTCAATGATGATCAGTAAACCGTCCAAACATTCAGTGATGGATCCAGGGGAGGAGGGGGGCTAGGGGTCTGAAGCATCCCTCCCCAAAAAAAAACACCAAGTCACCCCCGACGACTTGTATTTTGGGAATCCCCAAGTCCCCCCCCCCCAAACCAAAACCCTGGATTCGCCACTGGAAACATTTAATTGTTGTCACTACCTTTGGCCGCCACTCATTCAGACCTATGTTCTGGCTATTGCAATTTTCACAAACTTATTATATGTGAAAAGAAGGCAATCAAGCTTCGACGCTCACAGGATATAGTACATCTCGCTGGTTTTCTCGGCTAGTGCAGGTGAGGAAAATTGGCGGAGTCAAATGATGGAACCTATTCTCGGAAAGATGAAGAAAGTTCCACAACAACTGTGTACCACTGTGATCAAGAAATGTCATAGACGGTTAAAAAAGAATTATCACAATTTTAATGAAGGTGAGGAGGAAGAAAAATATAATCCAAGGAACAAGCGCAAATGAGTGGTCAAAAGAAGCAATACAAAGAAAAGGGAGAAGAACTGAAGATGAGTGAGAAAACATGAAAAGAAATAAGGAGATAGCATGTTGTCAGATCTCTGTAATACACCTTCCGTACAGTCAGAAAAGGATTGCCAATCATGGAATTTACAGCACATCACCGAGACAGCAGATTGCCTCCAGAGATGACAGAAATGAAGATAAACAGTATGCATCTGTGTTACGGAATAAGTTGTATAAGATCCATATGTAGTGGTAATTGAACATAAATCTGAGGGTTCAATACTTCTTCACCCCCATACTCCTCGGCAAGATTTTCCTCTCTTTGTACACAAGCTAAAAATAGCTTTCGGAATGTATGTGAAACGTGTTTGAATGTAACACAAGCATTTCAAGTTATTTTATGGAACAATGTTGATTAAATTTGGTATTATTTTGGCCAGCCCTGCAAGTTTTTCATTTCTAGACATTGTAATAATACCTCTCAATTTGTATGGCAGCTATATGCCAGAAAATCGTGATTACAACTATCCGAGCTAACGGATTGCATGTGTTGAGAGAGGAGAATAGGTCTGTTATGGTCTAAATAAGACGCCGTCACCGATTAATGGAGTGGTTAGCTCATAATTGGCCTACCATTTCCAGGAAATTGACAGCTCATATTTGGGCTGCCGGTATCAGGATAGCTCACAAATGGGCGAAACTGCCAGGATAGCTCACACATCGTGATGAGGAACATGGTACAGGAGATGAAGAAACTGGGACCTCCCTGAGCCTCTACAGAGTTATCAAACTTCTTAATAAAGAATGGCTATATGGTTACAGCTACCAATTATACAGTGGAACGCGAAGAGTCTACTCCTGAAATGGAGCGACTTTCAAAGCTTAATTGTAGAACAGAATGTGCATGTGGTCCTTATACTGAAAAATGACTGCACAAAACATACAATTTATCCCACAAAAACTTCAATATATTTAGGAAAGATAGCGATGATGGACACGAAGACATCATCATCATGGTGAGAAAACTTTTTTATAGCTCCATTCGCAACATGCTGCTTCCTAATAATGATGTGGATGCTAAACCATTTAATCCAGAAAGGGCTCTCAAAACAGTCACCATAATATGAAAATGACAATCACTATTCAATACCTTTATAAATAATGTTTAGGGAGGCGAGTTTAATATATGTCATCCCTTATATTGTTGTTATTCGGGCTTTACAGCACAATGACAATGAGGTCATTAGCGTCCTGGAAATTTGGCCCAAAAAATATACAAAGTTACTGTCTGCATGGTCGACTGAAAAAGATCGTCCATACAGACAGCAGAATTAAGCGAAATAATAAAGTGTTGGCTGTTAAATAGCCACCAAAAACTAAATATTTTACAGTAACTGGTTGGCTGTAAAAGAGCCACCCAGGATTAAAACGACATAAAAACAATATAATGTCAGGCTGGCTGTATAATGGCCAACCAGATTTAAAAATTAACACAGTAAAAACTAATGCATTCACAAACAATGTAATCGTATGGGTGGCTGTAAAAAGGACACCCACCAATCTTAAAAATTATGCCAACCTGTCCAAAATTTTTGGTACAAAACCCGCCAATACACAGAAATTTAAAACCTTGACCACGTTGCCAATGTTGTTGATTGAAATAAGGGGCAGATTGATAGATAAGCCAACTTCTTCCCTTAAAACTAAAAATTGCATACAGTCTGTTAAAATATGACGCACCATCAGACGTAAGCCACAAACATCATATACTGTTGTGTCCTCCCGGCAGAGAAGAAAACTATGAGTCAAAGGACAGTGCCCGATGCGCAGGCAAGTATGGATAGCTTCATACCTTCTGCCTGATGGAAGGAGCTGCTCCCCGACTGAACGGTTGGTTTGACCAGCCAGAGCTTTTTATGCTCGACAACCAACTGCTGCTTCTGCCATACATAGAAAATATTCCATTTCAATATCGAGGATAGGACTGACTGTGGGAACAGATCAAATTGATTCCCACCTTGTTACAGACTAATTTGGCAGCTTCATCTGCTCCCTCCTTTCCCCCCGATTCCCACATGACCAGGAACCTGGCAGAATAATACCTACCTTTCAAAACAGTGGAGGGCGTCCAGTGTGTCCTTGACTAGATGGTCTGCTGGCTCCATGTTTCCCAGTGCCTGAATGCAGCTGAGAGAATCACAAGATATGATGTACTTCGAGTCGTGACTTACTTTCGAATTCTGGAGCGACTTAAGTAAGGCGTACTCTCATGCTGCACCTGCTATCCAGCTTAAGTATATGTCACTTGAGGGAACAGTACAGAGCAACCTACTCCATTAGCCCAATTAGACCCATCCGTATACACAGAGTTAAAGGCACAATGTTCATTTAAAGTATCTTTAAAAACATAATTAAAAACATTGACAGCACTAAACAGGTTGATGTATCCTGACAGGTCTAAAAGAATTCTGGTCCTTTTTAAAAGCTAGGGAAGAGATTTACTCCTACCTTGGTGATAAAGCGTGAGGTACCCATAACCACACTCTTCTAGAATAGCCCTTGTACGATTGCTGAAGGGTTTGGTAGCTCTATGCCGGTTGGTGTAGAAGCGTTTGAAAGATGGATTCATAACTGCTTCATAATGGGACTCCCAAGCGTTGATGCAATGTGCGTGAACTGTCACACCATCAGGAAATGCCACCGGAAGACAAATGGTGGATCACCCACATCAGCACAAAAACTGGGAATAGGGCTGTGGCAAGCGGAATTCCTGTATAGTGGACAATGTCCAACATCTGAAGGCAACTGCTCTGGATCAACAGTATACAACGAAACATTACAAATGCTGTATAAAATTGTAGTTGACACGAGCAGTCTGCATCCTGTGAGCTACTACACAAACATTTTAAAACATTTAGAGCCTTTAAGATTCGGGCTTTCAAATCCCTAAGATGCCAAAGCCTGCTGAGTCTATTGTCAACAATGAGGGCCAGGAAAAGAAACGTTTCATTAAAACTTATAACAGTGTTCCTCAAAGTACACAGATCAACCAGGACATTATGACTACCTACCTACTATCGATATAAACCCTTCCAGGTGATAGCAGAATCACCTGACGAGGAATGACTGCTAGTCAGACAAGCGCATGGTGCATTTAGTACCAGTGAGCATGCTATCCGTGTTTAGAATGGGAAAGGCACGTGATCTTTCTCAGCTTGACCAAGGGCAGATTGTGTTCGCCCAGAGGCTTGGCTCAAACATTTCGAAAACTGCACGACTTGTCGGGCGTTCGAAGAGTGCTGTGATGAGTGTCTTCAACAAGTGGAGAAACCAAGTTGAAACCATGTCCAAACGTCAAGGGTTGGGCGGCCACCCCTCATTACAGATGTAGGACTTCGTAGGCTGGGCAGACTCCTAAAACAGTACAGGTGGCGAATTGTGGTGGAACTAATATCAGACTCAAATGCTGTGCAGAGTACAAGTGTGTCTAAGCCCACAGTACACCGAAATCTCCTAACAATGGACCTCCGCAGGCCAATGGTTGATGGTGTTAACATTGATACATCCATAAATGAAATAGGCATGTAACCATCATCACTGGACGTTTGCACAGTGGCAGAGAATTGCATGGTCTGATGAACCCTGATAGCTTCTTCATCATGCCGATGTGAGGATGTGAATCCGTCGTTTTCCAGGGGAACAGCTTCTTGGCACCTGTACTGCGGTACGGAGACAAGTTGTGAAACACTCACATGGGCAACCATGGGTCCAGTGGAGCTCGTGCAAGGCACCAGGATGGCAAATAAGTGTTGTACACTCATTGCACACCACGTACACCCCTTCATGATGACCATGTTTCTCAATGGCAGCATCATTTTTCAATAAGATAATACACCATGTCACACGACCAGGAGAGTGATGGAGTGGTTCAAGGAACACAGTGGTAGTTACAATTGATATGCTGGCCTCCCAACTCGTCAGATCTGAACCCGATCAAACACATCTGGGATGCGATTGAACGTGGTGTCAGAGCTCATCGCCCCCCACCCCAGAATTTACGGGAATTAGGTGCCTTGGGTGTGTAGATGTGCTGCCAACTCCCTCCAGCGACCTACCAAGGCCTCACTACTTCCACGCCAAGACGCATCACCGCTGTTATCTATACCAAAGCTGGACATACTGGCTATTAGGTCATAATATTCTGGCTGATCAGTGTATGATAAGTATCTGCTACGACTAAAAAGTACATACCGAGTTTTCTCGACAGAAAAACGAAAACCAGTGTGTACTGACCATTTATTAAGCCTGTTTAGCGTGGGTGGCAATTGACTCTCAGCACTTCCCATTCTAGATGGTGAATAGAAAATTGTGAGTAGTCAAAAAATTATTTTCGAATGGGATTCCTTATCACTATTGATAGCAACAGCAAAAAGGGATACGCAGCTAAGGAGGAGATTGGTGGGGGGCGATCTGCCCCTGGTGTAATACGAAAAAGGATCAATTTTTAATAGATTTCTCATCTCTTTTGGTGTTGAACCACTCCTACTGTTGTTAAAAATATATTTTTAAAGTTGATCTAGAGCTTTCTGAAATGCATTCCAGTGCGCTGTGTGCTTTTGTTACAGTAGGGTACTAGTTACAATGATGGTAATTGGAAATTGGCTATTCTAGAACTATCAGTTGATAGCTTGACTCGCATCTCACATTGTGGCTAGATTTCACGTATTCTCACGCCTCCATTTATGTTTTTGTAATTATTAGTTTTATTTTGTCCGTGGACCCCTTATGATAGGTCCACGGATCACAGGCAGGGGAACATTGCAGTAGAGTATAATTAATGGCCACTCTGCGTGCTTAAACAGAGAGAGCATCGCTTTATGCCTCCAACAATCACAGAAACCTGTCACTGTGTTTGGTTTGTTGTAAGCGGCGATTGCTATAATTTCATTTCTTGGACAATAATTTTATGAAGCGAGGAAGTTTTGAAATTAAACAAAAGATATCTAAAATTTCTAAAATCAATGTAAGTAATTATCCATAATTATTTAAAGAAAAATGTTGTATTTTCTTCTGAAACTAAATAAAAAAACCATCGCACGCTCCGGTGGCAATTCCCCCATACATCCATTTTCCTCCTTTTCTGTACCAACCTACTTTTGCTCTCTACAACGTTCAACTCTTAATTGTTTCAGCGTTTTTGGTAAATTATTCAACATGTCGGAATAGGCACAGTCTAGGCTTCCATTTCCAACCTGTTATTACAAAACCCTGCTGTTTACTATATACGATGTGAACGTAGTTGTACATACACATCTTCAAAACTAATGCTCTACAGTGAAATTAACCCTTGACCACACAAAACTCAATTTATGGACCTTAGTGGCCACCAGTGCGAAATCCAATATAAAAGTCAATAATGTCTCCATAAGAAGAGTTGAAACTTGTAAATATCAAGGAGTCATGCTTGACCAGTGACTCAATTTTGTTGCCCATATAACGAAGGTGTGCAACCATACCAAAGTTGTGAAGAACAAACTGATCAGTACTGGGCAAAGAAGACTTCATTCTCCAACGTCCATAATAAATAGGTACCACAACAGTATATTATCCTCAATTGTGGGCTATGCTGCTAGTGGTTCGGTGCATAAGTTACAACAAATTAAAACCTTACAAGGCACTCAGAAGTCTACAGATGCATACTGATAAGTGGTGGATATGGCACAACAGCAACTGATTCTCTACTGGTTGATTTAGGGGTTTGGCCACTGGACCTAGAAGATAAAAGGAGAGGAACACATTATTGGCTACGAGCGGGTGATAACATTTACAAAAAATTTCAAGGACATATATTGACCGTGGGTGGTGACTTTAACCTACCGTCGGTTAGGTGGGACACATACACGTTCAGGTTGGGTGGAAGAGATAGGTTAATAACCGAAACGTTCCTAGAATCATTTGCAGAAAGATCTCTTGAACAGATGGTCGAAGAGCCAACACGGTGCGACAAAGCTTCCTCGTCCATTCTGGATCTTTTTCTAATTAGCAATCCTGATATTGTAGATAAAGTTTGTATAGAAGACGGTATAAGTGATCACAAGGCGGTTGTGGTAACGTTAAACTCCAGTCTGAGTCTGAAGCATGACAAAGAGAAACTCGTGTTTTGCTTCGATAAGGCAAACGATGCGGGTATGGTTGACCACTTTGCGAAGAATTTTGAAACGTACACGCTAAATTCAAATGTTGAGGAACTTTGGTTTAATTTAAAAGAACTAATATGGACCGGTTTAAACAAGTTTGTTCCTAAGAAGTGTATTAAGGTCAGTAATAACTTTCCTTGGTTCAATAGGGAAGTGAAACGTTTGCTCAGGAGGCAAAGGCGTTTACATGCCGCGGTGAAAAAATCGGGGGACTCATCTAATCGTGCTAAATTAGTCCAGTTGCGTGCGGAAGTGCGTAAGGCAATGCGCGATGCGTTTAAAGAATTCCAAGCCAGGAATTTATCCGAAGATCTCATTACTAATCCAAAAAAGTTCTGGTCGTATATCAAAGTAATAAGAGGCTCTCGTAAGGTTATGCCATCGCTGATTAAAGAAAATGGTGAATTATCAGAAACAAGCGCAGAGAAAGCAGAAATTTTGAATGATATATTTAAAAAGGCTTTCATGATAGAAAACTCAGAGGGGATACCGATATTTAACAATCGTACCGACAAAATTATGAATGATCTCGTTCTTGATGTCGAGGGAATAACTAAACTGCTTATGAATGTAAAAACCAATAAGGCTCCCGGACCAGACGGTATTCCTACAAGATTCTACTCAAGATACGCAAAGGAAATTGCACCGTATTTGATGAAATTGTATACCGTCTCTCTCGATCAAGGAAAAATACCAGCCGAATGGAAGACCGCTATCGTAACTCCAGTGTTTAAAAATGGGAATGTTAATGATCCTCAGAATTATAGGCCGATCTCGTTAACTTCAATATTTTGCAGGATTTTAGAACATATCATCTATTCGAATGTCATGCGGTTCTTGGATGAAGGTGAGCTTTTAAATCCAAATCAACATGGATTCAGAAGAGCCCGATGCTGCGAAACACAACTTGCACTTCTAATTCACGACTTGTGCCGAATTATAGATGAGCAATCCCAGGTTGATTTGGTTCTATTAGACTTTAAAAAAGCTTTCGACACTGTGCCTCACACTAGGTTACTTAGGAAACTTCGTGGTTACGGTATATCTAGACAAATATGCGACTGGGTTACAGACTTCCTGAAGGGTAGAACACAGTGTGTAGTTCTCGACGGTGAGCGTTCATCACTTACTGAAGTGGGGTCTGGAGTTCCCCAGGGAAGCGTGTTAGGGCCTCTGTTGTTTCTCATATACATCAATGATCTATGCGACATAATAGGGGGGATGAAAAGATTATTTGCCGATGATGCTATAATTTATCGCGAAATAAAAACCCAGGACGACTGCGCTTTGTTACAAGACGATATTATGAAAATAATTGCATGGTGTAAAGATTGGCAGTTGGAGTTAAACGCTAAAAAGTGCCAAGTCATGCGTGTAAGTAAAAAGGTGACACCATTTAACTATGAATATACGATTAATGACACTGTCCTTAGAACGGTAGATTCCGCTAAATACCTAGGGGTAACAATTCGTAATAATTTGTCGTGGAATGAGTATATCGAGAATGTAATGGGGAAAGCAAATCGTATGCTCCGATTTCTAGGTCGTAATTTAAATCAATGCACTCAGGAAGTTAAATCGATTGTATACAAGTCACTAGTACGTCCTCACTTAGAGTATTGTTGTTCTGTATGGGGTCCCCATCAAAAGGGGTTAATGGAGGCTTTAGAGAAGGTCCAAAGAAGAGCCGCCCGATTCGTGACAGGTATATATAGTTGGAGGGAAAGCGTAAGTGCGATGTTGAAGGAGTTAGGTTGGGAAGACCTGGAACACCGAAGGCGTTGCTCTCGACGGAAGCTAATTGAAAAATTCACGACAGATGTATTCCGGAATGACAGTCAGCAAATATTGCTACCAGCAACATTCATATCTCGAAATGACCGTGAAAATAAGATAAGAGAAATCAGGGCCACAACCGATTCATTTCTGTACTCATTTTTCCCACGAGCGATTAGGGAATGGAATAGAAAGGATTTACCGGGCGAGGAAACTTAAAATCCGACAGGAGTAGCTTTCGATAAAGCACTCCAGCCATCCTGATCTGGGTTTTCCATGGTTTTCCCAGATCACTCCACGCGAATGCGGGGATGGTTCCTCACAATAGCCCATGGGCGCCTCCTGCCATATCCCTTATAACCCTTCCCAACCATAACCCTTTTCGATAGGTGCTATGCACCCTCCGCCACACACTTTTAGTGAATCGCGGAGTAATAATAATAATAATAATAATAATATGGAAAAAATAAAACAAATTCTAGCAAGACCGGTTACAGAAGCACGAGAGATAAAAACAGTGTTCATCGAAGAATGACAAGAACAGTGGTCATGTAGTATGACTGGCAGGATAAACTACAGTATTTGGCCAAAAATTCAAGAAAGATTAAACCTTTGAGACCTAGATCTGTCAACTGGGCTCATTCATTACATCACTGGACTTGGGCCAAATCTTAGCCTACTTCACAAAAGAGAACTAAAGGACGCAAGCTTGTGTGAGTGTAAGGAAGAGGGTACACCTGAACACATTGTCTGGGAATACGCCCTAATGGCAGAAGTCAGAGTCGAAGAATTTCAGCAAATAAAGAACAAGAAAACAGAAGATATACTGAAAAATGAGCAATTGTGGGGCAAACTACATGAAGTGACAAAAAATGTATCAAAATTACAAAAGGGAAGATTCATGCAAAGTTTAGCAACAACAAGAGGAAGGCCAAATCAAGCTGACTAGGAGGGCATAGCGTTATCCTTGAGGGCAGCCACAGCGGATGGGTGTCAAAGTCAAAGTGCTCGTTCACCGACTCAAATATTATGCTGATGACGCAGCCAGCTGGTCTGCAGAGGGGAGTGCTAAGCTTGAGCTATTCAAAATGCTTTAAATGAACAATTCTGAGATAACATCACAGTACCCACCATTGAAATTGCTTAAAAAAATGAAAAATTATTTATTCTACCAACAAAAAATATCAAAACCAACACATATACAAATATGTAGTGTATCTATGAAATGTAACTAATGTTTATATAACATATGGTCTGATGTATTGCAGTAAAAATTTAAAAATATCAAGGGTGCGGGTGATGTGAGGATTAGGCAGGTTGGAAATTGATGACTAACCGAGCCGGCCCTTGACACAATGCTGCGTTCTAAAACACGATATAGTACGTAAGAAATCTACAGTGGTTTAAAGCACTGCTCTGAACACCATGCTATACAGCTTACTGAATTAGATAAAAACGAAATTTGAGACTTTTAAAGTACCCCCCACAAACGGACAGTACCACATACAACTGTCCACCATGATAAGTGGCCACAAACAAGATGTGCACATACAAATTCTGGATCATCCATCAGCAGCTCATAACACCAACTGGCTCAATAGGTGCTACACAGTCAGTGTAGTTAGAAGTTTGCCTGGAACCACTAGCCCTTCAGTATAAGCTTCCCTGGAAACACGAGCCACACAAGACTCTTTTGGAAACTGACAGGAAAGCATATCCATTCCTCACCCCTTTTCATTTTTTATCTGACCTATAATCTCCTTGAAGCCATCACTAATAATATCAAAAAATTTCATTTTCAGCCAGTTTATTATCACTATTCTTTATTGATTTTATGATTTTGGCTTCGTTATAGAGACATAAATGTATTTATTTAAACTTTTATGTACCAGTGTACATAACGCTGACTACCCAAGTTCTCTGAGTAAACTGTGCACCCTCTGTTCCTAACCACCCCGCATTGCTGAAGAAGGGCTTTGTCCAAAAATGTTATATTTTTCTGTGTGTGCCCTTCTTTATGATAATTGTAGGTCATCCTCTTTGTCCTTAACCTAATTATGCTACAACACACCCTTTCCTTTCTACTTAAACAGTTGGAACAGTTTTATTCAATTTCAGTCAACTTATTTTCCCCACTGAGAACCACATTCCTGAAGCAAAATAATCAAAAAGTCATTAAAAAATTATACTTTTTTGTCACATACTAATGGGATGATTGTATGATAGAACGGATTAATATGTGGTTTCCTGTGTATAACACAGTAAAAGGTGCATCATGCATGAAAACATCTCTATATTTGCCCAGACTAATTTCAATAATATCCTTTTCAATATATGATAACTTCTGAACAAACAATAGGTAAAGATAACTATCCATTATTTCGACAATGTTCTCCTACTGAAAGTCAACATCAAGGAGGCAAATAATTTTTGCAAAGTCTACTGCATACACTTAATATCTTACTATTTATGAAATGCAATGAAATTTGAAGAAAAAAAGTAGTAGTGGTTTAAACAATCTAAACACAAACATTAAATAGATCCTTGCAAAAAAATTAAATACTGACAAATTTTAGGCTCAGTCATATTACATTGTACTCAGCAGGAAGCATGATTTAATATACACTGGCAAGTGATGTAGAATGAGGATTGCTGGCAGGGGTCAGACAAACGTAAAATTCAGTTTATATACCAGTATAGCAAAAATGCTAAAAATAAATAAACAAAATTTTTAATTTGATATAATTTCTTTATGAACAACCATTCAACAAGTGAAAAATTACAAGAAACATTTAATATTAGACATATATAATAAAAACCCGTACAACATTAAATAATTTTTTGAAGCCAGCACAATTTGTTTCCTATATCTTAAATTTGTACACTTAATTAATACCAAAGACAATTATTGACATAGCATCATTCATTCAACGTTTAATCTTATGGCACAGAGACCTGCGGAGTTCAGTAATTTCAACACCCTCATGTCGTCTTTTAATTCCACGAGGTAGAGCTCGACATGATGAAATATTGAGGGTTGTAAGTCGAGGACAGTTAATAAGAACAGCTTTCACAGGGTCCAGACTCACAGAAGAACCACAAAGATCCAGGATTCTTTAACACACATGAGTACGAAATAGGTATTAGTGACTCAATAACACAGAAAAGTTTATTTAAACGGTAAAACACACATATAAATTTATTATATTTCTAATGACATCTAATAGTAAAGAATTAAACCCATCTTTATATAATAAATACATGTTTATATTACAGAAGTGTTTATGTGTAATTATTAAAATTGATTTATTTATACATCGCAGATGTAGCCAGTAGGACAACGCACTTTACAATTTTATTTTATTTAATGTCAACTGTGATGGTGCATACATGCTCCTCTGGTAACATCCCACCTCCCTCACCTTCTCATGGCATGATTTTCTGCCAACTCCCTACTTTTGTCCTTTATGAATTCCAGTTTTAAATGCCTTCTATATTTCTGGTAAACTGTTCATCATTTCTCTTGGTAATTTATTCCAGTCCTTGACACCCTCACCTACAAAACAAAATTTTCCAGTGCCTTTTTACCTGAAATAAAGTACCTGCTTCATGTACCTCCTAATCCTTCTTCCAGTATGCACACGTGTCATCACAATTATAAGCCTTGTACAATCCAAACACCTTATTCACCTGCCTTCTGTCTTCCACTGATTCCATCTTTCATCATATCAGTTGCTGATTACTTTCTGCAGTAATTTAAAAAAAAAAAACAACTAACTGCCCTTTTTGTACTACCTGAAATTCCTGAATTTGATACCCAAAATCTATCAGAGAGCAATCAATCGTATTCTATTAGCTTAATTTTTCTTTTGCTTCTTTATGGCTTTACACCTCATCAACAACACTGAGGTCATTAGAGGTGGGAAAGGACTTGGGGTAAGGAACGGCAAGGAATTTGGCCATGGCTTTTTGAAGGAACCAATCCAGTATTCAACTGAAGTGATATGGGGAAACCATGGAAAACCTAAATCTGGATGGCCAGAGGGGGGATTCGAACTCGCATCCTCCCAAAAACGAGGCAAGAGCATTACCGGTCAACCACCATACTTGGTCATATTGGTTAACAAAGACTGCTAGAGATCACTGGTGTTCTTAGATCATGACCATGACCATGTATTACTAGTGGCAGATTTCTGGGGTGATAGAAAAAAAGAAAAAATCAGGGTGTTGGTTGCTTGCTGTAGTGTGAGAACCAATTATGAAAATGAGGATCTTGGGGAGAAACTAAATTTATATTCAGCAGTGAGAATACAATGGTCATTATTGGCGAGGATTTAAATTTAGGTGTCAACTGGGTTGGAAATGGATTAATAACACAAAGAAACAGAGCTCTAGAAGACCAAACATGTTAGATATCTTTCTAATAAAGCCTGATAATAACCTGGTGGGGTCTCAAGTAACTGAAGGAATGAGTATGTTGTTGTTGTTGCTTTATGTTGGGTCAACATCAAGGTCATTAGTGTCCTACCAATTACCAGCTATACTGTGGCTTAAGAATCTACTAAAATGCTGCCTGCATGGTCGACCGTAAAGGTGTCGACCGTACAGACAGCAAATAAAATAAATTGCAAAAAAGACGTGGCTGTAAAGGGGTCACCAGGTCCTAAAACCATACTCCATCTGAATGGCTGTAAAAGGGCAAAAACAGATTCACAAACGAATTAAAAACACTATATGTCTCACTGGCTGCATAATGGCCAGCGAGACGGGAATTAGAACAACATTAAAAATAAAAGCAATGCATATGAATGGGTGGCTGTAAAGAGGTCACCCATCCATCATAAAACTAGGCCTATCTGCCTAAAATTTTAGGCACTAGACCCGCCAAAACACAAAATTTTAAAACACTCGCCATGCTGCTGGTCTCATTGTTTAAAATAAGGGACATATCATTGGCTTGCCCAATGTATGCCCTTAAATCTAAAAACAGTAAACAGTCAATTAAAATATGACGCACCATCAGAGGTATGCCACAAGCATCACATTCCGGTGGGTCCTCCTGGCGGAAAAGAAAGCTGTGTGTCAGAGGACAGTGCCCTATGCGGAGGCAAGTGAGGAGAACCTCATGCCTCCTCGCCTGCTGGAAGGAGCTGCTCCATGGCTGAATGGTCAGTTTGACCAGCCAGAGCTTATTATGCTCTACCTCCAGCCATTGCCTCTGCCAAATGTCAAAAACAAATATTTTCTCCACCGAGGCGACGTCAGACTTTGGGACTGGATCAAAGTCAATTCTGACCTTGTTGCAGGCTAACATGGCAGCTTCGTCAGCCACCTCGTTCCTCCTGATTCCCACATGACCAGGTACCCAGCAGAATACGACCTCCTTTCCAGAAGATTGGAGGGATCGGAGGGTGTCCTGTATATACTGGACAAGATGATCTGTTGGATACATGGTTCCCAAGGCCTGGATGCAGCTGAGGGAATCATAGCATATGATGTACTTTGTGCCGGGACTTATTTTCATATGCTGGAGCGACTTTAACAAAGTGTTACACTCTGCAGTGTATACGCTGCAAAAGCTACTCAGTTTGTAATTATAAGTTGCTCAAGGGAACACTACAGACCAGCCAACTCTGTTAGCCTGCTTAGACCCATCCGTATATACCGGGGTGAAATTGTGAAACTGGTTTAAACCATCACTAAAAATTCAGATAAAAACATTGTCAGCGGTACACAGCTTGTTGTACCACAACAGTTCTAAAATTATTCTGGGCCTCTTTAAAGGCCAGAGAGCAGATTTACTCCAACCCTGGTGATAAAAAGAGGAGAGTTCAAACCCATATTCCTCTAAGATAGCCTTTGTACGGTAGCTGAAAGGTTTAGTTGCTCTTTGGCGGTTGGTATAAAGCCGTTCAAAGTCA
Source organism: Vandiemenella viatica (assembly GCA_031002005.1). Taxonomy (NCBI): domain Eukaryota; kingdom Metazoa; phylum Arthropoda; class Insecta; order Orthoptera; family Morabidae; genus Vandiemenella; species Vandiemenella viatica. The sequence continues at coordinate 55,316 of JARYHS010015654.1, forward strand.
GGGTGAATAACTAGGTCATACACAGGACTGCCAGGAGTTGCGGCAATATGTATATAGTGTTGCACCATGAGGAGATGCCAGAAGATGGAAAGCTGCGGCTCGCCATACTCAGCACAAATGCTGGGTATCGGACTGGTGCGGTATGCACCTGTGGCGAGACGGATTCCTGCATGGTAGACACTATACAGTATACGGAGATAACTGTCCCGTGCCGAACCGTAGACAATGCAACCGTACTCCAACCGCAACCGTACAAAGGCTCTATAAAATTGTAGCAGGCAGGAGGTGTCAGCGCCCCACCACCTGCCACACAGAAATTTTAAAATATTAAGGGCTTTCAAACCTCTGGCTTTAAAATCTTTAAGGTGGCAGCCAAGTAAGCCTACTGTCTAAAATGAGACCCAGAAATCAAAGTTTCACTAAACCTTAAAATGGTGTTCCCAAGGTGAGATGAGGTTTCGCTAAAACACTTCTACTGTGGCTAAAAAGTACACACCGGGTTTTCTCAGCAGAGAAACAGAAGCCAGTGTGTACTGACCATTCCTCCAGCCTGTTCAACACGAGCTGCAGCTGCCACTTAGTGCTTCTCAGGCTAGACGATGCACAAAAAATTAAAAAGTCATCAATGTATAAGGATTACTGGATGGGCCTCCTTATAACTGTTGAGGTGCTGTTAATGGCAATAGCAAAAAGAGTCACACTTAAAACTGATCTTGAGGAACACCATTTTCCTGGATAAAAAGTTCAGACTCTTCATTGCCGAATCGGTACCGGAAGCAACATCCCGTTAAAAATGATTTAAAAAAAACGGGGGAGATTTCCTCTGAAACCCCATTCGTATAACTGTTTTAAAATAACATGTCACCAGCTAGTATCGTATGCCTTTTATATGTCAAAAAATACACCCACAAGGTGTTGGCTTTGGATGGATGCATCCTGTATTGCCGCTTCCAGTAGGATCAAGTTATCTGTGGTGGAATGGAACTTCCTGAATCCACACTGAAAACGGCTCAACTATTTATGGGACTCAAGAAACCAGATGAGGGGGTGGTTTACCATCCGCTCTAGTGTCTTCCCGATACAGCTCTCGTTAAGGCGATACTACGATATCTACCTGGTAACAACTTGTCTTTTCCTGGTTTTAAAACTGGAATTAATGTTGCTTCTTTCCACGAGTCGGGGAAGCATCCTCCGGTCCAAATTTCATTAAAAATATCCAAGAGGTACTCCTTAGCATCTATGTTACGGTTCCTCAGCATCTGGTACTGGATCAGGTCAGGCCCTGGTGCAGTGTCTTTGGAGCTGTTTAGAGCTGACTCCAGCTCTCAATATGAAAATGGTCTATTGTATGCCTCCAAATCCGACGAGTCGAAGCTATATATTTGCCTTTCAGCAGATTTTCTTCATTGCTGGACCTGGTGGTCTAATCCAGCAGACGAATTGATGACAGCGAAGTACTCTGCCATCAGCTGCACAATGCTTCGCTTGTCGGTTACTACACACACTTGATCCACTAATCCAGATACTGGCAATCGAGAGTACCTCCCAGATATACGGCGGATTGATTCCCATACTTTTGTTGATGACGTAGAATGGTGCTCACAAAGGTCTGCCATGACCTTCTTTTGCTCTCCCTATTAATACGACGTGCCTTGGCTATAGCGGAACTAAAAGGCCCATCTGCGGTCCTTAATAGCAGAATGACAATCGCCGTTCCACGAGGGGACGGGTGTATTATGCAGCACTCCTGAGCTGCTAGGCATGGACATATCAGCCGCCCGGCGAACCACTTCTGTGAAGTATCTCACCTTGTCTTCGGTTTTCTGGCACTGTTCGGGAATGACTGACTGGCAATACAGTTCGCGGTGCATTTTCGTGGTGCAGTTCTTCCCCCACATTCAAACTCTACTTGCAACCATATTGGGAAATGGTCGCTTCCATGGAGGTCATGACCCACCTCCCAATGCAAGGAATCTGCAATTGAAGGAGAGCAAAGAGAAAGATCGATGGCAGAGTACGAACCAGAAGCAGTTGTAAAGTGATTCATAAGGCCGGAATTGAGAATGCACAGATCCTCCTGCTCCAATAATCTACAAATCTCTCAACCTCTGGGGCAATCAGTGGTCGAACCACACAGCACATTGTGTGCGTTAAGGTCTCCCAATAGGAGAAAAGGCCAAGAAATTTGCCGTGTAATATCAGCCAGCTGACCGCAATCAACTGGTGACCCCGGTGGTAGATATATGGAGCATACAGTCATTTGCACTGGTCCGTATCGTTTAACCGCTACTTCCTGTAAGGGAGAGATGAGAGCTACAGGTTCGGAGTGGACAGTGTTCTGTACAAACACAGCCACTCCCCCCCTTCGCTCGATCACCCTCAGTAATCGTCATAACCTCTTCGCACAGGTTGGTGAGCTGGTCTGATATGTGTCTCTTGCAGACAGAGACACAAAATATCAGACCGTGCTGAAAGTTGTAACTCCTCTTTGTGAGTCATAAAACCATTTATGTTCCATTGGAGTATGGGAGCCATCCTACCTGTTTAGTTTCACCTGCCCCGGTTCGGGTGGGTCTTTGGTCGCTGTCTGCTGAGGAACGGGACCAGTCTCGTCCACCAGCATTTCAGTTTCTTCTGGCTCCGAAGAGACAGACATCTCCGACTCAGTAAACTCACCAAACACTAGCTTTTTTTCTTCCTCAACCTCATTCCCTTTTTTTCCCTTCCTCCAGGTAGCCTGGGAGGGGACGAAGAGGGGGATTTCACAAACTGAGTAGGGTCTGTCTGCCGAAACTTCGGGCCCCGGGTCTTTTGATAGCCTCCATTTGCGCTAGTAGCTGATGATGTTGCTACTCCCATCACTGCACGTGAAGGAATGGGAGGTGCAGTGACTTTAACTGCTGCTGCTGGTGGAACATTTACTGCTGCTGCTGCTGGAGTGATTGAGGTCGCAGATGTGTCTACCAACATCCACGATCTTAGATGGTACGACCTTTGCGGGTTTTGCACCACTTTTGCATTGACATTAACACGTAGTACTTGTGCTCATATCTGTAATGGACGTATGAGTAGCAACACTTTGTTTCCTGACGGGAACTAAAGCCATCTTAGCAAAACTCGTTCCAAAAATTGGAGCGGCAAGCATTTTTGCCTTTTTTTTTTAGCCTCCCCGTAAGAAATCCGCTCTTTGGTCTTCAGATCCTGTATCTTGCGCTCTTAAAGATACACTTGACACTCCCTACTCCAGGCCGGGTGTGATCCAGAGCAGCTGACGCACACCTGTGGTAGCATACAACTGACATCCGGCTCATGTGCCCCCTTGCCGCACTTACCACACATGTGGCTGTCCTTACATGATGCCGTCGTATGTCCAAACCACTGACACTGAAAACAGCGCATCGGGTCCGGATCATATGGCCAGACATTCAGGTTTAGATATCCGGCCTTGATATTCTTTAACAATACTGGAGTGTCACACATCAGGATGAAGGTGGCAGTCTTTTCAAGATTGCCATTCGCCCCTCGTGTGATCTGACGTACCTTGATCACTTTCTCTGATTTCCATTCCTTAAGAATCTCGTCTGTCCCTAAATCCATGACATCACGGCAGGTGACGACGTCTTTACTGGAATTTAGGGACTCATGGAGTTTGCATTTTACGGCGAACTCCCCGAAGCTTCTTACAGTTAAGGAGTTGGGTAGCCTGCTTACTGGTGGTTGTTTCCAGCAGCAGTATGCCATTCCTCAGATTTTTAACTGAATTTAAAGTTCCCATAAGACCTTCTAAACCTTTTGAAATGTAAAAGGGTGAAACTTTTTCAAAATTTCCTTTAAGCCTTTCCATTACAATAAAAGCGTTCGCAAGTGAACAAGCTTTTCTGTTACATTCACTTTCAGAAGGGTGGGGGGGGGGGGGCTATCAACCATCACCCGCTTCTTTGAACTGGACGTATTTATATTATCCTGCGGCACACCCGAACCACAGGTCTTTTTTATTGGATTTGAGGGATTGCATTTTGGTCCCACGAGTATTAAAGTATAAAAAGAAACAGGGGTGCGCAGGTGCCCCTGAGGGTGCACGCTAGTGAGTGATCTCCCTCATCCCCCATTCACCTCCTCGGCACATGTCTGACCTTGAGGTTGAGGGTTTTTTTATAGAGGTTTGTACCGTCCTCGCGATCCGGGCGATTAAGCCAAGATCCCCATCCTCCTAGGCACACAACGTTCCACCATCACACCCTACGGTGGTCGTTGAAGCATGGTAGGAGTTTACGGTGTGGGAAACTTGTGGTGCTCACAAGTTTCCAACTCGGGCACCGCGGGTTCACCAAACCCATACCTGACACTTGCGTACCAGGCCCCTGCAGGGAGGAATGAGTAATCACAATGCAGTTCTCATGGATATTAGAAGATTTAATAAACCAGTGAACAAAACTGAAGGGGGAAAAAGGTACAGTTATAAAAAGGCACAAATTTCAGAACTGAAGAGATATTTCAGGGAAAGGTACAGCAATTGGAAGGAAGGCACAAGTATAATGAAGCTGCTGTGGGAAAAGTTCAATAAGATTATAAAAAAATGGTGAAGAAATATTTACTCCAAAACAAAAAATAAAGAGAAGTGTCGAACCTATATATTATTATTGGGAGGTAAGAGGGTTAAAAAGGTCGGTGGAAGATAGATATTAGGGGTATTACCACCAGAGTATGCATTCCAGTGCAATTTAATTTATATTTCAAGCTTTTACAAGCCAGTCCCTTCACCTCTCTATTACTCTACAACAAGCAGTTCCTTCCATACCCTATAATCAAAGAAAACTTTAATTTTTATTTTTGTGCTCAGAAAGTTGTTTATAGTTCTCCACAGTTTTAAACGCATTATATAAAATATATCGGCTACAAACAATCTAATTTCAGACTTCAACTCATCAAAACACTAATTATGACAGTGAACAGCAATGGTCACAACATATTTCTCTGTGGCACTCCCATATTTACTTCCAACTCTTTTGATATTACATTTTCCACCCCAACTCTTTGCTTTTCATTTTAAATCATTATTAGGGCAGGACACGTGGCAAAAGAATCAGATATGTACACACGGAGACTTATTACATGACTAAGCCAATAATGAACCAGATGGGAAGGGTGGAGATGGAAATGGAGGGGTGGGGAGGTGGAAGTTGATTAATGATAAATTATAAGAAAATAAAAATAATTGTATATTCATAACAAAATAAGTGATCACTTATTGGTGGGGTCCAAACAGAGTTTGAGGCCATGGGGATGCATGGTGTTAAGTATATGACAATAGGCCAGTTCCTATGTATAGAGTTACGAAGAGGTAATTGTTTCAGGTAAGAACTTGACAGCTCAAACTGTAAAACAATTGTTGAGATTGTCAGAGTTGTAGGAACTGGTTGTGGGAGCCACTGGATGATTTAGGTCACTAGAATAAACTCTCTGCCTGTGGCCAATCAAGCTGATGGGCAGTTGGTTAGTAGGTGATAGGCATGTAAATTAGTATGTGAGGTATGTAGTTGTAGAAGTATCAAATCCAGTAATAGGAAAAGATTGTAAAGTGTTTTCATGTTCATTAGTTGTTGCTCTCCTAACATCTCCTGTGTTGAGTGATGGGTTTATTTTTTTGATCCTTCCTTATTCTCAGTCCCTAACAGTATTTTCATTTTCACTGTTATCTATTTATATGTCATGAACATACATTTGTTTTTCTAGTCCATGCCTTTATGATTCTCTCTTTTATATGGATTTCTGTTTGAATTTTAATTTCATAAAAACATAAACAAAGAATTTTTAAAAGATAATGGTTCTTAATGTCCTGCATACAAGTCATTTTAGCATAGAATGCGTTTTCCTCAAAAAGGTGCAGAAGAACCTCCTGCTAGTAGAAACAGCTGAGTCTGAAAAGAAGTTTAATGAGTGGTCACACACCTGTGATTAATCAGCAGCAGTTGAAATTTTATTTTCTTCAAATTGACATAGCAATCTGAACAGCAGAATTACATCAAATATGACCATAAACTTCAAAACCCCTAATGGGAAACCATTTAATTAGTTTAACAAGTCATGATGATCATAATGTAAATTCCTCAAACAATGAGTCCTGCAAACTTATCTCATTTTCTTTGATGACAATGCTTCACCTTGCAATAACTAACTAATGTCAACAAAATGTTAATTCGCTCAATCTCGAGCAATAGCTCTACTTAGTATGTTTCACCATTTCTACAACAAATGTTCTATTTCTTATACAGCCTGTTGATTTGTGGCAAAATATCTGAATCAACAAACATTTCCTTGCCCATTATTCCAAGAACATATTCCTATTTATTATATCCCATAATTAACCAACCCAGTTGGTCCACAATGTCCCATTCACTGTATGACATCCATAAATAAACTATCTAAAACCAGATACAGACTCAAATAGCCACCTGTTCTTTTTAGAAAAGCACAGTACCACTCGTTCCCCTGAAACACATTTCAGTCCTGAACCCTAATCTAGAACTACAGCAATCTCTCCATGAGAGTAACATTATCTATCAATCAACATTCTAGCTGAGATGTATGATGCCTTGTCTAATTGATCTACAAATACAGGTAGCACTGAAAGCACAAATGCTAAGTTTCAATCAAGTCATCCAAGCTCAATCAATGAGCCAATGAATGAAGTCTCACCACCATTCTTCATGTCTCGAGGCTCAACTTATTATCCACAACAGTACTTAATTCCAGTGTGTGTAGGGTAAGCCTAATGGGGGGAACGTAGGTATCGCCATCTGTCTGTGAATTATGTAAGAAGTAACCTAAATAATAAGCACTAATTCTGTTTGTGTAGTGTGTAGTTTTTGATGTGAAAACTGGGAAATGTCTCAAAATCTGCATAGGTGATTACAGAAAACTGCCTAAAAACTGTAAGCAGAACAGCCTGTAAGCAAGCTCCCACATCTGAACCTGGGTGTTTGAAATATGGTGACACTTTCATGTGTAGAATCAAACAGGCCTCTTATGGTATAAGTAACTGTTACAGTGTCTGATGATTAAGTTTCTCACCAATCAAGTTAGTGATTATGAATGAAGGACTGGTGCTGATGGCTCTTCCTCCACTTCTGGCAATAACAATGGATTATTCTCCTTCAGACATCCCACTCTATACCCACATATTTTCTTCCACTAGTGTAAATATAGCCTTATCATTTTGTGTACTATTCCATTATTTTGCCCTCTACAAAGAGAGAAACTTTACTGACTGGAAATATGAAGGAACACATGACATCTATTAGAAAATGATTGTGCAATAAAGAAAAATCATAACTAATAATTAACTAAAGCTTTGCTCAAATATTATGCATCAGAATTCAGACTCTGACAGATATTGCCAAATGAATAATCTTGGCAGCTCAGTATCCAAATTAAAATGTTTACGAAACTGATGTATAATTCTCAAAGAATTATGAAAAATTCATGTATCGTAGAATAGTAAAACATATTATAAAATACAATATTCTCACTACTTCACAGTATGGATTTCAAACATGATCATTCACAGAAATGGCTAAAAATTCATTTTTAAATAACACATTTGAGGAACTATATCATAAATTGTGTCCTGTAGGAATTTTTTGTTATGTTGCAAAAGCATCTGACTGCATTAATCATGAATCAACATTGAAAAAATGGAATACTAAGTCAGTAAAGATGCTTCATCAGACTGGGAGAAAATGCAATATGGCATTCCACATGGCTCTGTCCTAGGACCCCTTCTGTTTTTACTACACAAACTTCCTGGAAACTTATCCAACAAAACTAAAAGTGTTTTATTTGTAGACAACATTAACCTAACTACAAAAACATCAAACACTAATCTAGAACTTAATGCAATGAAGTACTTAGTGATGTAGCAAATTGGTATAAGGCAAACTAATTAAAATAAAATTATATAAGGTTTTATTATGTTATTATATGTGTAGAGTATAAAACAATCTTTGGCATTTAAATAGATGAGAAATTTAACTGGCAAGAACATATCACATTAATACTGAATAAGTGGTGCCAACTTTGCAATAAGAACATTTTCTCTAGCAGCAGACCCAGAATTAATGAAACAGGTCCTTCCTCTTCTTTTCTTTCAGTCATGTCATATAGCTTTTTTTTCTTTTTTTTTTTTTTTTGGGAGAACACTTCAAAAAGTGAAAAGTGGATGCCCTGACGGGGATTTGAACCAACAGAAAAGAACTAATAGAATGCTGTGTAGGGTAAAACTAAGAACTTCTTGCAGACAACTTTTTAAAAGCTTACAATGACTTCTCAATATATATATTCTCTCAGGTATATTCTAAAAGAACATTTTAAATTGTTTACATTAAATTCACAGGTACACAAACACAATACAAGAAATAAAAATAACTTGTACAAAACAAAAATCACCGTCAATAGTACAAATCTGTTTAATACTCTCCCTAACACCACAAAACACCTTGTAGATAATGAAGATATATATTTAAAGAAAAACTGAGAGATTATCTTATTGGCAACTTCTTCTCACCATTCAAGTATCTGTACAAAAGAATTACCTGTATCTAATGCGATTTTGGCAAAATTCAGCTATAGGAATCAATGATTTTTTTTTCTCTTTGTATCTAACATATAGTAATTATTTTCACTGTAATTATTATTCATCTTGTATGTACACATATACAGTATCGACCACAACATGTCACATTCTTCGGGTCCTTCCTCAGGAGGGATCTATGGAGCAAGAATAATAAATAACAAAAAAATGTGTATATATTGTAATGCATGTCATAACAGTATGACTCACAGCATACGGTTTTTGGGGCCTATGTGACATATTCACTGTTTAAGGGTTTGGGAAAAAAAAGAAGTGCCACAGTGTATTTTGGAACCAGTTGAATTGGCAGGAATGTTTTGTCAAGAAATGGCAGGCACAAAAAAAAACTTTATTACAACCATATCCCTAGTTTTTTAAGTCTACCGAATTCCACCCAATGACCTGTCACAAGTGTAAGGAAAAAAGTTCCAAGTATTTCGAGTGTGGCACATGGTGGGGCATAGTCAAACCGCCAGTCAAATAACTTTAGTTTGAGATACTGGTGTTTGTTATAATATTAAGAGAAGACAAGAGAATAAGAGGAGAGGGATGGTTTGCTGAAGGGACAGATTGGTGGGTTAACATTGAAGGATGGTCCCTGAGAGTCAACAATTCTTTTGTTGTGGGATGTGCAACAAAAGGGGAGAAATCTTTTCACTACAAGACAAGAAACATTGCTCTTGTTGAACAGCTGACATGCCAAGAGCCGGTCGACTGTGACCAGCTGGGACGGGCAGTGCTTTGTGTTGACGCATAGCAGATTCAGCAAACAAAGCAGTAAATCTAAGCCCATCACTGAAATACTGTTTGTAATAATTCTCCATCAATGCATAGCACCCTGAGTTACATAAATGCTTTCCACTGAGAACTTAGCCAGGCCAATTAATTAAATGTACATTCAGGCTATTTTGTTACTGCATGATGAACTTAATGGAGCATTAAACCTGTTATAATATTTTACACTTTTAGCAGGTGTCACATTAGCAAAAAATTCCACTTACTTTTGTGGGATTAGTGCTTCTTTCAACAATGTTTTATTTCTAACATTTCAGCGCCCAACCTGGAGCCTTCATCAGGGCTGTTTAGAGTTGGTGTATCCCTTCTTATGGCTGGTCACACCACTGCATCGTTTACCTTCACACTGTGGGTGCCGAAACATTGGAAATAAAACATCATAGAAAGCAGGCTGAATTTCGCAAAAAAAAAGTGGAATATTTTATTAAATCTGTCGTTTCTGAATCACCCAGATTATACTGACTAATAAATATTGTGAACTCTTTCAATTTATCCCTTGATTTCCAAATGAAATGTTATGTTGTTTAAAATCACAAATAGTTGTAATTGATGCAATAGTCTTAGCTGTATATCGCTGTGAATATGATCAATAAGTAAAAATCAAAACTCCCAATAACCATTACAAAATTATTTCTCAATCAAGTGGCACTATCAAAATTGTGAACTGTTGCAAATGGGTCATTATTTTTGGTAAATAGAATATTTTATAAGCTTTTCAAAGGTTATTGCAGTAAGGCACTGATGGTAGCAAGATCAGTATGTATAACAGAATAAATGATGTGATTTAAATTTTCATGTGCACAAGTCTTTCTTTTTTTTTTTTCATTAGTCCCATGTGATGCACCTTAAGAAAAAATTGGTTCTCTAAATTTGTTACTGTGAGTAATTCATGTGATGCTTTTGTCTTTTTGTGAATGTTATTGACGTTGAAAAATTGTGAACTAATGGTACGTTGTTGGTTATTTCTTTGATTTGTGAGGGTATCTGACACTGAAAATACTTCAGATAATTTTTTTCTATAAAAATTTTTCTGCTTCATTTTGTGAATGTATCCAACATTGAAAATTTGGTATGATTTTCTATTGTTTCTCTATTGAGTTAAGGTTGTTTATAGCAATTTATATCTGGGACATATTTGTTGATAATCATCTGTGTTGTATATCATTCGAACAATGGTGCATTGCTGTTGACATATAAAGAGTGTTATTTTGTCGTCAACGAATTCAATTAATTGTCGTCCAGGGTAGATGCGTTTTTTTTTGGGGGGCACTGATGTGGTCAGTTATTATTATTTTTTTTTTTCTGGATAGATATTTTTTATTTTCTTATTTGGTCTAAAGCGTCTCCTGGGGTACACAATGTCTTTGTTTTGAAAATCTCATTACAGGAAGATTAAGTATGTCTAACAAAATTCTGATAATTTTGTGATAAATGAGTGAACAGATGAACAAGAAATTAGCAGCTTTAAGCAAACAACAAGCAGCAGCTGAGAAGAAACCAAACGAACAATTATCCCTTAGAGAAGAAAATCAGATCTGAGAAAGGAATTTGCATTTGTATGACTGTCTTGTAGTCAGGGCCGGTGTTAGGGAGGGTTAACAAGGAAAAAGTACCCCAGGCCCGGGAAAAAATAAAGATTTGCCTTGTGCCAATTATATTAGAACTGCCAGAGAAGTAGTGGTTCGCGAGACTAAAGTCAGAGATTCACCTGAGCATTTTGATGCAGCAAAAGCAATCCACAACAATGACCGATGGGGGGAAGGTGAACACATTGCCTTGTCTCTAAAGGTTACCTGCGAGTTGAAATTTGCTGGATGGCATTGGTGCATGGATATCACAGGCCATGTAATATGAAGCATTTACAAGCCTGATTTTTATGCTATAAGTTTTAAGCTAATGAATCCAGGAAACCAAATGTGTATCGTTTTCAACAATTTGTTGTTTTTTTGCTTATGGCTATGCTATAAGTTTTAAGCTAATTAATCCAGGAAACCAAATGTGTATCGTTTTCAACAATTTGTTGTTTTTTTGCTTATGGCTTTACACCTCGTCAACGTCGAGGTTATTGGAGGTGGGAAAGGAATGGGGACAAGGAACGGGAAGGAATTCAGCCATGGCCTTTTAAGGAAACATCCCGACATTTGCCTGGACTGATTTGGGGAAACCATAGAAAACCCAAATCTGGATGCCCGCGGGTATTCGAACTGCCGTCCTCCCAAATATGAGCCCAGAGCATTCGCTCACCCACCGCGCACGGTGTGTTTTCAACAAAAGAATGCTTTGAATGAAGTTAAAACTAATGATATGGGCATTCAAAACTTTTATAATTTTTCTCTTAAACAACAGAACTGGATAAAAATAATACAGTCTAAATTTTAAAAGTTATAACTATACTTTAAAAAATAAAACAAAAGAAAGAAAGGGAAATGTTCTGGATGGTTGTACTAAAAAGGTTAAAAGAATATTGGAAAAACATACTGATGGGATAGGATGAAATGATGTGGACAAATAATTCAGTTAGAAGGATTGTGAATGAATTGACACAATCAGAAAATAAAGTAGATTTGTTGATAAAAATAGAAATGGCTTGTGAAATAGAGGGATGGAATCTGTTTGATTTTATGTAAAAAAAAAAAAAAAAAAAATGGGCAAATGAAATATATAAAAAGGGGAGAAGAAGGAACTGTGTACTTGTGATGAAATAATCAAAATAAAAATCAGAATACAGGAAACATAATGCAGAGATCAAAGACAACAACTGAGGGAAAAATTTAAAAACAGAATAATTTTTTTTTTTTTTTTTTTTTTTTGTGTAACTGCTTTACGTCTCTTTTTAACATTGAGGTCTTTAGAGACGGGAAAGGATGGGGGGCAAGGATGGGGAAAAGGAATGGGAAGGAATTCGGCCATGGCCTTTTTGAAGGAAGCATCCCGGCATTTGCCTGGAGTGATTTGGGGAAACCACGGAAAACCCAAATCTGGATGCCCGGACAGGGATTCGAACCGCCGTCCTCCTGAATGCAAGGCGAGAACGCTAACCGTTACACCGCCCCGCTCGGTCAGAATAAATAAGAAGACAGTGTTCATGAGGTGATGTTGAAAGAAGAAACTGCTGAAACAGACAGGAAAATGAACAAAGATTATTCATGTGGGAAATTTGTAAGGGAACTGTTGAAAATTTTGAAGCAAAAGGAAATGCATTAATTTACCTCAAAGGAGAGATGGTGCTAAAAAATAGCACAGATTAGCAGTACAGACGCATCTGAAATTTGCATTATTGTAAAATGTAGTACGCAAAAATGATACAGAATAATCTCCCAGAAGGGGGAGAAAATCTCTCTATGATGTCCACAAAACATTATATGAACATCTCGTAAAAAGGAAGCATTTATGTAGGCAGTCTGCCGAAGTGTGTTTTCTTTTCTCTCCTGTGTGTGTGTGTGTGTGTGTGTCTGTCTGTTTGTGTGTGTGTGAAGAAAATTTGAGCTCATTCCATCAAAAACGGTCAAATTTTGAACAATTCTGAGATCATTGTTATCTTTGGTGGAGGTATAATAAATAAGAAAAACATTAGGTCTATTAAAAGGCGAAATGCACTTGTTACTGTCAGGAATATCGGAAACATTACTAACTGCTTATAATTTTAATTCAATCGACCAAATGATAAAAGCGCTTGATTTAAATAAGATATGCTACATGAAGAATACTGTTGCAACATATATTAAACAGTCATAAAATGCATGAATTTTAAGTTTTTAAATGAGTATGGCATAAGTAAGAAAGAAAGATAAGAATATGATCACAAGAAAAAAAATGCTATCTAGCCTACTTTAAAGATTTTTTAATGTTTTAAAGGGGGACATCTAGCAGTATAATTACTGCATTCTGTTATTTTCTGTGTGGTTATTTCATCTGTTAATAACTTCAATACTTATAATTTATGTGAATGGTTAAACAAAAAGATTTTTTTGTATTTTTAATGTATGTTCTGTTTACATCCAAGTCATTGTAAGTAAGGCCCTCCACACATTTTGCAATTACAAAGCAGCATGACTGATATCTGAGTATCATCAATTTGAGTTGTCTGCGAGTATCATACCTATTTTTATTAATATTATTATGGCTTTACACCTCATCAACAACTAGGTCATTAGATGTGGGAAAGGACTAGGGACAACAAACAGGAAGGAATTTGGCCATGGCCTTTTGAAGGAATCATCCTGGCATTCACCTCGAGTGATTTGGGGAAACCGTGGAAAGCCCAAATCAGGATGCCTGGGTGGGGATTCAAACTGCTGTCCTCCCGAATGCGAGGTCAGAGTATTAACCGCTTACCCACCATGCTCGGTAGTACAGTAGTGATACCCATAGGCAAACTAGTACAACATACTGAGTATACTGTGAAGCGATACAGTCTCATCAGTCCGCCTCTAGCCATGGTGAGCATCGTTTCAATAACCATCCCTGCTGTGGCTTCTAACGAGTTTTTCATCATGTTAAGTGATTCTGATGACATTGTCACCTACTACAACCATTATAAAAAAGAAAATTCCAAAGAATGTGTAGCTATTCTTAAATCATACATATAAGAGAATAATAGAGGAAAACATAATGTAGAATAGAGAAATAAACAACTTTAAGAAAAGAAATCAATTACTTTTGAAATTTTGAATTTAAAATTAGTGACAAGGATTAATGAAAAATAAATAAACATGCAAGGCTTTTAACGTGCAAGATGTTTAATGTGCAGGATTTCTAACGTGTTGATAATTAATTAAATTATTCTTCTTGATGTTGCACAACATGTGCCCATATATTGTTGATGTCTACTACAGAGGAAAGCATTTTCACACAATACATAATTATAACTTCCTAAATTTCTTGATCAAATGACCTGTTCCTACTGTACAAATGATGACTCACAAATAATAAATTTAACTACTTCTTTTATTAAACTGTTCGTCGATTCTTTCACATATACGTCTGACTGATTGCGACAAAAATGCTTGCTGTTGATTAATATTGCTTATTAAATATTTAAACTAACAAAATGATGAAGACTAAATGTTTCCTCCACACTTTGAACTCAATGATATTGTGCTACCTCCTACAATGAGCAGTCGGCGAGGGTAACAATCTAGCATTGTCAAAATTTTACACAATAATCTATTAAAGTCAAATATTAATTAAAATCTGCTTGAAATAGTTTTAAATGATAAAAAAATACTGGATACTAAGTACACGTACACTTTTTTTCAATTTCAACCACAAACTTAATGTTGAACAGGTGTTTATCCGTCATATTTCACTATTGTGACAAGACTACCCAAAGATGCGACTTCTTTGCAGTTCGCATGAGACTGGTAGGAAATCCATAGGATATGCGTCACTTGGGAGCAGCACCATTTGTGCCTCCCCGTTATACAGCATTGGAAGTGATTTACTAGATACTCCCAACACACTCAAGTATCCGTCACGTCGCCTCGAAAATGCAGAGTGTGAAGAGAGCCTAATTTGTTAGTCATATGTTTAGAATACTATAAGATTGGCTTGAGATATACCAGTCCTCTGCTATTTGCAACGTAGCCATGTTTATAATAGTAAGCTGCATATGAAAGTTATTTTCAAAAAAATATTGCTTAATTTATTTGGTTAAAGCTCATATCGATGGTTCAGAATAATACTATCCTAATTAACATTTATTAAATTTTAAAACATGGCAAGTTAAAAGTTCAAGTTTTTTTTCAAAAATCTTAATCAATAGTACAAGGGGCATTTTTTTTTTTTAACCTCCGATTGAACAGCATAGAGACCAGACGAGTTGCAGGTGGGCGAAGTGCGCAGTAGATGATTGTGCATCTCCCCTACGACACACTCTGTTTTTGGCGCGTTGGTGACTTCATTCTGTGCCAAGCTACAGTCAAAGAAACATGGCCGCGTTCATCAACTCTCCCGCCAAGTGCGAGTTACGAAGTGTTATTCGTTTTCTGCAAGCAGAAGGGAACAGTGCAGCAGAAATCCATCGAAGAATAAGCCAAGTGTATGGAAAGAGTTTTATGAGTGAAGGATTCGTGCGTGAGTGGTGCAGAAAATTTAAAGAAGGCCGAACTGATGTGCACGATGAAGGAGGTCAAGGACGCAAATCTGTCGCTACAGATCACCTTGTTCAACAGGTTGACAAAGTGGTAAGACAAAACCGTAGGTTCACAATAAATTAATCATCAATGAAATTTCCAGAGGTCTCCAGATCTTCTCGGTACTCCATCGTAACAGACAATTTACACTACAAAAAAATCTGTGCTCGCTGGGTCCCTAAAATGTTGACCGACAACCACAAAATTCACCAAATGGCGTCAGCTTTAAAGTTCCTTGCCCGTTATAATGCAGATGCAGAAGATTTTTTGAATTCAATTGTGACTGGAGATGAGACATCGATTTGGTATGAGACACCCGAAACAAAACAACAATCCCAACAATGGATGCACACAAATTCATCGAACAAACCAAAAAAATTCAAAGAGACCTTCAACAACCGAAAGGTTATGGCTACCGTGTTTTGGGACCAAAAAGGTGTATTGCTTGTGGAGTTTATACTGCCAGGGACCACAATTAATGCAGCTGTTTACTGTGAAACTTTAAAACATTTACGGAGGGCCATTCAGAACAAAAGAAGAGGTATGCTGACTTCTGGCATTGTTCTGCTCCACGAAAACGCTCGCCCCCACAGTGCTGGTGTCACCCAGCGACTTCTTGAACAATTTCAATGGGAGATTTTTGATCACCCGCCATACAGTCCCGACCTAGCACCAAGTGACTTTCATCTTTTTTCTGAATTGAAGAAGTGGCTAGGAGGGCAGCGGTTCCAGACCAACGAGGAGCTTCAAGACAATGTGATGACTCATTTAAACTCATTGGCGGCAACGTTTTATGAAGAGGGTATTGGACAGCTTGTCCACAGGTATGATAAATGCCTTAATCTTCAAGGTGATTAAGTTGAAAAGTAACCATAAGTGTACCATAACAGTTGTTGATAAAATATTTTTTCCATGTCCATTTGTCTTTTATTTATGGCCTATCGGAGGTTGAAAAAAGAAACAGCCCTCGTATAATTGTCAGAATTGCACAGGACACCCTTTTGTATCATTGTCTTTCAGTGTAGTACAATGATCATGTTTTTTAGAATTTTTTTTCAGAAGGGGTAATTGTTATCAAATCTATAAGTAGCAACAATTGACATGACTTTTGGTCATATTGCACTGAACTTATGTGGTATCAATGTCTAGTTAATCATATTAAAAACTTTATCATGCATTATGAAGTCATTGTTGATATCAGTAACAAATAAACATTGTTTAATTATTGTTATTACACCTTTTTATTTCCAAAATAATTTGGTACATTTATTTAGTTACATATCACACCACCTGACTTGTAAAAAAAACAGAACAGTGTTGTAACACAATATGCCGGAGATAAGAATTAATAAATAATTAAAAACTGTAAAAATATGATACAATGATATTTATCTGGTTAGATGTCAGCTCCATGTTTCAGATTGAGATATAAGTCATAGTAAGCTTTTTGTATAATGTTTTTCTGACAAAGTAACATCAAATATGAATATTTTATATTATATTATATCTTAAATTGGCAGTGGTGACGAATAAGTGTGTGGCAATTTTGCTATGTAATGTTCTATACTTGGCCTGCAACCTCTAAACTTGAGCATCAAATTAATTGTTTTGTGATCTGTGTAATTTTCACATTTGAATGATAAGATCCATGGTTATTCCTTGTTCAGCATCTATACTCCTAACTCAGGCCATTTTACTCTTTCACCATTTTCTGCTTCTGTGCAGTTCTTAACTTTTGAAGCAGCTTGTATGAAGTCAACAAATTCATTCTGTGACATTTAACAGAGTTTGGTGGGTGAGACGTAACACTGTGGCCTCACATTTGGGAAGATGTGGGTTCGAATTGTGATCTGGATTTGTGTTATCCATTATTTCCACAAATCACTCCAGGAGAATTGTGGGATTGTTCCTTCAAAGGGCCATGGCCAAATTCCTTCCAGTTCCTTGCCACCAATCCTTTCCCACTTGTAATGACCTCGACATCAATGAGGCGTAAAGCCAGAAGCAAAAAACAATATTTGCGACATCTTACATAGATCATAATGCTTTCCATCTTGTTTTCCAATGGTTGCCAATGTGTAGTACTGTTGTGTTGTATAATTGTTCACCCACTTTTCTGACCTCTTCTATGACACAATGCATACTATTCCCTTCATTCTGGATGTGTCCATTTTTTAGAAACTTGTGTGTAATTGAATCAATTGCTAGTGTGCCCACACTCACCAGATACAAGGAAAATACATATCCATTTCTATTTTGGTCATTGAATTTATTGGAAAAGAAAAATTTTGATAGCCACCTTGCGGAATCTATAGATACTGCTAGCTATTTCTAAGCTGCCTGTATGATTAGTGCCCTCGTACCAAATGAAATATGACCCCTTTCACTTCCCTAAATTGTAGACTGTCAGATTACAGGTGTGGAGCTTTCATTTCTAGTAAATTGTTGATATATCACAATATAGTGTGTTGCATAGAAATTACAATGTTAAGCTCAGCAGTTACAACATATCAGTGCTGCTTAATGCAAATGTATGTTTAACAGTTTGGTGATATATGTGTATAGATTCGATGTTTGTGTCACATATATAAAAACACAACATTAAGCCATGCGTGCCTTGTACGATATAGGTGCCAGAGTATCGCAACATTAGTTATAATTATGTGTCACAGAAAATTGACAAATTTCATAGTTATGATGTTTTGTCACCCACTTCCAAGCTATACCAGCAGAGCTAGAGACACAATGTTACTGCACTTGCTGAACATTAGGTTTGCCTATAGAAAGACATCCTAACTTAACTTTTTGCCAAAGTATCAGCTACAATAGTATTGTTCTGAAACAACATTTTCTACACAAAACTAGTTCAGATGCTCTATATGTTTTGCACTGAAAATGATTGCAGTGCATATGACATTTCCTGAGGGTATAATTGAAAATGGGTGTATACGATGATGCATTGTAAATAAGTGAAATAGAAATGATGATTGATAAAACTAGCTAAGCTGGAATGGCAAAATGTGGACAAGGTGCACCAAAGTGTTGATCTATCATTAACTGTAGTAAGTCGTAGTAATAGCGTAAATTAGTTTTGAACATTTCGTCTTCATCTATTCAACTTCTTGTTAATTTTTCAATTTTTTTTATATTTCTTGTGAAAAGCACTCTGTAAATAATGGCTTTTCTTTTCTATTGATGCACTATCAACTTTTATATCATATTTCACACAAACCTCTATCAATGCACTATATTCTAATTTTTTTTTAAAATAATTCTGTTCGCATACTTTTTTGGTTTCACAATGCAGTATGTTGCTGATATGTCACAATTAAATGAGCTACAAATTCTCTGCTCATTTTACTTAACTTGTCAAGACACTCAGCAAGTCTTATCTGCCGTGAGTAAATTGTTAAGTGAGATATACATGTGTATGGTTACCGTCGCGCTTGCACGCCACATTCAAATCTGTCGATTATTATTGGCTTGTGATGCGGCTCATTGTTAGACAATTAACACACACATTTTATTGTCTATATGGATTGCCAAGGAATTGCTGGTACACAAATGTGTGTGTGTGTGTGTGTGTGTGTGTGTGTGTGTGTGTGTGTGCCTAGCTAAATGGTGTGGAGCGGCGGCCATGGTCATTGGGAGGCCCCGGGCGGCAGATCTTTGCGAGGCCCTTGCTCTGTGTGCAAAGTTTGTGAATCGAAAATAGGTATTTCTGATACAAAGTCATAAATAAATAAATGTTGGGATTAAAATATTAAATAAGAAGAGGTATTAAAAGTTAACAAACATAAATACGTTAAATTATTAATGATGAAGTACATAAATGCCTTGAAAGATATATGGAGGGATTTAAAAATGATGTTTGCAGCTTTTCCTAAGACTAAAATATTTAATTAAAGCACAAAAATCTAACGAATGAACTACATCATTTTCAATTCAAACAATAGAAAGGACTGAAAACCGATATTGTGTCATCGAATTTCTCGAATATGCTTTAGTATTTGTCAACCATGAAAAACTTTTTTATGCGGACGCAACCGTCTTAGGTGTGGTGGCAATAATTCTCAGGACTACTTTGATAGTGGGGTACACTTCAGTTAATGTTTTTTATATTATACATCTCATCACCGAGATAATGCCGTCATTTTCTTCATTTACACCGATAAACATATTTAGTTCTTGATATAATTCTTGTACATCAATATCAGATGTTTCTTCTGCTGTTTGAGGTACTTGCATTGCTTCAAAAGTTCAGTCACTAATTTCCATTAATCTTTTTACGCTATACAGGAAAAAAAATATGTCATACCATATGACGAGAGCAACTACAAATTCGTAGGTAGTTATTTCCTTTTCCATAGAGTGACATTCACTAACCAACTGACAATCGGTACTATTTTCTGCTAAATCCCTCAAAGCATCAAATATATCTCTCAGTTGGTATTTAAAAGCCTTCACCGATTCTACCCTGCTTTCCCATCTAGTTTCAGAAAGTGGTTCTAGGGAAAAGGATTTTACATGTGCTTTTAAAATAGCCCACTTATAACTTGACCCGGCAGAAAGGCGATGTTGTATTCCCAAGGATGAGATTCCTGCTATAACTCTTATAGGGTAACAAACAAGCAGGTGGATTAATTTCAAGGATACATTTCTAAACACCGCTTTTTTTTATCCACGCATATTGGCTTCATTGTCATATCCTTGGCATCTGCAGATTTTGCAATGATATACCCAGCTGTTCTAGCTCTGTGATTATATAATTAATCAAACTATCAGCTGTGGTTTTTTCAACAGCAAAGAAGCCAATAAAATGTTCTTCAGCGTCAGCTGAATTTGTATTAAAAAATCTTACACTAATTGACAATTGCTCAACATGAGAAACATTACAAGTACAATCAAAAATAATTGAGTAAAATTTATTCTTTACTATTTTGTCAACAATTTGAGTCTTCAAGTGACTTGCCATTTTTGTATCAGCTCATGTTGAGTAATTTTTGGAAATAATGGCTCTAATCGTCTAGTTTCTTACTTGTTTTAGGTAAAGTCGTAATGTTGGATCAAATCAGGCTTATTAACTTTACTAAATCTATTAAGTTCCCGTTAGTCTCACTTGAACCCGAGTCAGATATTAATTTCTCTCTATGATCTCTGAGGTCCTAATTGTGAGATGTCAAAAAATTTACGGTTTCAAGCAGTTTTTCTAAATGGTATCTCCAACCCTGCCTTTCTTCATTCAGGGCTTTTGGTTTACTTTTTGACGGTGCGGTCCGGTGTCGGGCTGGTGGATGTGGAGAAGCATGTGGAGGAAGTTTCCACTTCTTCATGACCAAATTATGTATCCGTGTTATTGAATGCCTTAAAAAAATTCATCCTCACTCCCATGTTCATCAGATGATCGTAATACGTAGATTGAGCCATTCTAAAACATTTGTAAAAATTCGTTTCATCATCCATCAGATGCTATGACAAATGTAGCACTCTATTTTTCGTGTGTGTTTTGGACAGCAAAAATGAAGTAGATTATATATAAAAAGATTACATTCATTTTATTATGTTTGAATATATATATTTCATTACTTCTAGATTTGATATAATGTCTTAGATGGTTATGGCGTGCGATTGCGCTTGGTAGATCCCTGGTTGTACCTTAAAATTGACCTTTTTTCTGACAAATTTTTTATTTGTTAATGTTAAGATGCTAGGACGCTGAGTGCTTAGAATTCTACCTTAAACTCTAGGTCTTCTAATCCTGGTAGAATTATCGGAATAAAATAGGTGGATACGATAGATGTGCATTGCACAGCTGATAAGAAACTCTGTGACTTGGGCTTTGAGACCACAAAATTTATAGGCCTAATGACCTCATTGTTTATTAATAAAAACTGTCGACTAAATTGAAAGTAACCTCAAACACGTGAAATGCGAAGTGATTGACGATTGACATTACACTGCAATTGCGTTCAGAAATGCGAGAATCTTTCAGTCCAGTATAGCGTATGAAAAACTTTTAATGGGGGTTTGTTAAGACTGTGTTTGGATACTATTTTTGTAAGTAAAAGATCAACCACTGAGGTGATAACGTAGGTAAGGTAAAGAAAATATTTTAACATACTTTATCACTTTCGTAGATTATAAAGTACGCCTAGGCAAAATAAATAAGAATACCATATAACAGAGTATGGTTGGCAACCATGGCTGTGATCCAAACTCACTTTTTGAGAAACAACCAAATGAAAACGTTAAAGGAAACTGAAGACAGCAGGAACAAGTTCGTTACTCGGCCGAGCTACGGACAAGTGTGAACACAGGAAGGGTGCGGAGTATACCGGTCAAGTGTGACTCGATCTTCCAGCGTAAGGTGACAAGAGTTGATGAACGAAATGAAATACGGATTGCCCGAGTGTAAATCGAAAACACTATTAAAGTAACAAAACTGAGCGTTCAAGTGGATTTTCTAATATGCGAGGCACAAGATTCAAATAGTAATGAAATTTTCGACTATGTTTCACAATTAAATTACAAAAAATATTATTATTCAATAATAAATTATTTAATTTTGATACCATTAATCTTCCTTTTTATATGAATGCAATACTGAATAAATCTAAATGAGAAATTTTTATAAGGTACTTATTAATATATACTTTACTATCAATTAACCAACTTTATATTTATCACTAATAGTAAAAAATAAAATATTTTTTTAAACATAAACTTTTTTCAACACGGTTTGTTGCGCGAGGCCCTTCCAAGAGTGAGGCCCCGGGCGATTGCCCTGTTTGCCACCCCCTAAGGCCGCCTCTGATGGTGTGTCATGCAGGTTAAAACCATAAATAGTTTAAATGAATTCGAATGTCTTAACAGCATTTTGCCTAATAAAGAGTGATCAGTAAGTAAATTCAAACAAAGTAACCATTACAATATGTGTAATAACATTCCAGCCAAATGATTAAGAAATCGTGGCATTAAAGCATAGAACTACCTGTTTTACTGTCTGTAAATAATGCTGGAAACAATTATAAGACTATGGAAATGGGCAATAGCTATACCATCTACTTTAAGGCCATTATGATACAAGCAGTTCAACAATGTGAGAAGGTATAGGTCCTTTATGTAAGGATTTCACAGATCAGGATCATGTAGTGATAGTGGGAGGAGTAGGAAATAGTTTGCAGAAGGACAATAGTTATAGTATCAGAGGTGACCTGGAGAAAATAGCAAAAGCAATGTGCCACACTGGGGTCAGTATGATGTCAGTCCTGAGACGCTATGATTGGCCACATATGAACTCTGCAGTGAGGCGATTGAACCTGGAACTGGAATGGCATCTAATGTCTGATGTTGGCTCTGGCATGGGCTTGGTGCCTGTAGAAGCTATTGATAAGTGGGGTTATACTAGACATGACCTACACCTCAATAGTAAAGAAAAGGAGGTTCTTTCAGATCTGATAACAAATCATTTAATTTGGGCTACAAATTTTCATGAAAAGATTCCTGTTGTTAATGGTGTTAGGGCAGCTCCTTTTTTAGATTAGGGTCAAGTATTCGGCAGAGAGTTTTAACAGAAATTAGTTTAAAAAATAATGAGTTTTCAGATACCAAATTAAAAATTGTGTAGGGATTAATTTATTACATCAGAATATCAGAGGGTTATCAAACAAAGTGGATGAATTGCTGGTTCACATAAATGAATTAAATGCTATCAATAGAATTGATGTTTTATGCTTGTCTGAACAACGTGTAACTACAGGAATAGGTATGTCAAATGTAAGTGACTTTAATTTAGCTTCTCATTACTGTAGAACAAACCAGGAGAAAGGATGAGTTGTCACTTATGTCAGAAATGGTTATAGCTTTGATGATATAAGTATTAGCAAGTATTGTATTCATCAACATTTTGAAGCCTGTGCTATGTGGCTAAATTTCAATAATGAAATTTTTATAATAGTTTTATAATATACAGAGCTCTCTCAGGACACTTTTCTATTTTTTTTAACAAGTTTGAAATCTTATCAACATTTTTAAGCAGAAAAGTAGTTAACATAGTCGTATGTGGTGATTTTAATGTAAACTTTTAAAGTAACTTACCCTGTAAAGTCATGTTGAAACCATTGATCAGTTAATTCAATTTAACTCAGGTAGTTAATTTTCCAACTATAATGAATAATAGTCACTCATCTATAGATGTTTTCCTAATTACCTCAATTCAGTTATACAATCAAACCATCTATCAATGATATTTCAACTTCAGCGTGTAATAAATGATGAATCAGCTACTTGTTTTAAAAAGTGCCACAATACCACCAACTGGGAACATGTTTACAGTGCACAATGTATGAATGAAAAATACAACATTTTTAGTAGTACTGTATTAAATTACTTTGAAAGTTGTTTCCCCTTGAAAAAGTGTCATGCTTCTCGATAAGAACAAAAACCATGGATAACTGTGGGCATTGGAACGTCATGCATTTGTAAAAGGAAGTTATATATTGCCTCTAAGAACAGTCAGAATACTAATGTTAAAACACATTACAAGCAGTACTTCAAAATACTGATAAAGGTTATTAAAGAATCTAAAAGTATGTAATAAAAACATAAAATTCATGATTCTGAAAATAAAATTAAGACAATATG
The DNA here is from genome assembly GCA_031002005.1 of Vandiemenella viatica. Taxonomy (NCBI): domain Eukaryota; kingdom Metazoa; phylum Arthropoda; class Insecta; order Orthoptera; family Morabidae; genus Vandiemenella; species Vandiemenella viatica. The sequence continues at coordinate 79,517 of JARYHS010015654.1, forward strand.
GGACATTGTAAAAAAGGATATAGAAAAAAATAATCAAACCAGTAACGACATTTATATCAAAGACAATTCAGTAGAATATAATTTTTTAATTGCTGATATATTTAATAAACGTTTTTTTATCTGTTCCTGATAAATTGACTGCCAATTCCTCAGTGACAAAGTATGGATTTTGTCAAAACAGGTTTCTAAGATAAATTTGTCACTGTCTGTAAATTTAGCTACTCCAGAAGAAATAAGAAAAATTATCAGGTCTCTTAAGAGCAAATACTTGAGTGGTTATGATGGGATTTCCAGCAGATTAATTAAACTGTGCTCCACAGAATTAAGTAATATACTAAGTTATCTGTTTGATATATCTTTACTTGAGGGTACCTTTCCAGAAAGGCTTAAGTATGTTGTAGTTAAACTACTGTATAAAAAGTGAGATCAGTCAGCAGTGTCGAATTACCACCCTATTTCATTACTAACCGCCTTCTCCAAAGTTTTTGAGAAAGCAACGTACAATAGAGTTTATAGATATAGTAGAACTCCAATTATCCAAACTCCAATTATCCAAATCGCTGTTTTAATTAAAACAGACATGTACTGTGATTCAAAAAAATAATGATTCTGCCTACACACCACATGAAACTTCTCACTGTCAAACAAATGCGCGACTTTGCTGCCAGAAAATGAATGAATACAGTCAAACATCTTACTTTGACCGAGATGTTTAGCAAGCAATGACTTTTATTTACAGTACGGTATGTACATTGCACTAATGCATTTGTAACTATGCTTAACATGTAAAAGTGTTGCCTTTTCATTTAATAAATTAAAAGCTCTTTTCCTTTAAATATAGTTTCTTCTCCTATTTTCAACAAACGTACATACAGTAATTAACTAAAATAGACACATTTTCAGGAAAAAATCCAATTATCCGAATGGGGTCCGGTCCCAATTGATTCGGATAATTGGAGTTCTACTGTACCTTAAAAATAATAATATTCTAGCTAAATCACAATTTGCTTTTCAAAAGAGGTCATTGAGCAGAACAGGCTATATTTGCATTCACTGACAATATTTCAGATGGAATAAATGATAAATTAGTTAATGTGGGAAATTTTTGTGACTTATTTAAGCATTTGAATGTGTAGATCATAAAATTCTGATACAGAAATTAAAGTATTATGGTATAAATGGCATTGTTAATAACTGGCTCAATATATGCAATTCAGCACATCACACAGATTAACATCAGATATAGACATATAATTTGCAGGTCAGTCCTTTCAAGAGGTAGAGTGTGTGAAATTTCTAGGTTTACATATTGATCATAATTTAAATTGGAAGGTACATGTATATGACTTACTCAAGCAACTGGGTGCAGCCACATTTGCAATTCGTACAATTTCAGCTATAGGTGAGCTCCATATGAGGCAGATAGTTTATTTTGTTTCAGTCATTAATGTCATAGGGAATAATATTCTGGGACAGTTCTACTCATAGAGACAAACTATTCAAAGCCCAAAAGCGAGTAATAAGAATATGTGTGCCTTTAGCAATAGTACTTCATGTAGAAAGCTGTTCAAGAAGTTATGGATTTTAACATTGGTGGCCGAGTATATACACGTCAATATCCTTTGTAGTCACAAATTATACTCTGTAAGAAACAAATAGTAAAATACACAATTATCGCACTAGAAATAAAATTGTTCTTCACAAGGATTACAAGTCGTTGTCATCTGTTCAAAAAGAGGTCCAATATTCAGGGATACATATTTTCAATAAGCTCCCAACACATATTAAATGTCTAGCACATGTTAGGAATAAATTTAGGAAATAATTTAAAGAATTTTTAATTGACAACTTCTTCTACTATGTCAAATAAATTATTTCTACGGTATCTACAAAATAAACTGCCAGTAGTTTGTGTAAATGTAGTTGGCATGATTAATGCTATAACTGAACATCTTCTGGTGTATGTATTATTTTGTTATGCAATTGTTTATCTGTAATTTGACAACTTTCCAGATCCCACAGAGCCAATCTCTTATATTGGGATCAATGGAAAATGAATGTGTTGTGTTGTAGTGTATTGATGTATTAGGATTTTAAAGCAGCTGTATATAACACTTTCAAGTTAAAGCATCTTTTAAAAATAACTAGCTGTATTATTGCAGAAACAGTATCAAGAGTGTTCAGCTTTTACTTAACTCAGAGATTTGTAGCCTCAACAGTTCTGACCCCACACAAAAAAGATGTTGCAAATTATTGTATCTTGTAATGTTAAATAATCACACAGAATGTTACAAGACACATATATTTGTTTCTACACAGAGATGATCAGCTAAGTTTCATATTTCTTGGTTTTTACCTGTAATCTGCATTACTTTTTTTCTCTGGATTTCACATTTTGAAACCACGGATCCTGTCTTCAGATTTGGGATATATTTTTTGTGCTACAAACAACTGGCAATGGAGCAGGCAATGAAATTTTTTTCTGAAGTTTAAACCATTCTAATTTTTATCTGGTGTAACCTGAAGATCATTGAGCCAATTCTGACAGGATTTTTGCAGTTTGAAACCTTGGATACCGATTTAAGAAATGAGGTATGTTTTATTAGACTATGTTTGTTGATCCATGAGAGGGAAATTAAAATCTGTTCTGTAGTTAAAATTTTTCACTCGATTACCTGGCTCAACCTGAAAATGACAAGAGTTTTCCCTGTTAAACATCTCTGATCGCAATTTATAAGCAGAGGTATGTTTTATGACAGTACTTCCCATGGCACTGGAGGAGGAAACAAAAATCATTTTATGATTTAAACTTTTTTTTACATATAATCTGAAATAACATGAAAACTACTAAGTCTTTTTGAAGGGGTTTCACAGTATGATACCTTTGATACTGATTTACAGTCTGAGGTATGTTTTATGATGCTACGTTTGCTGGTGCTGGAACAGGACATCAAATTGGATTTGTTGTGTAAAAAATTTCACCTATATGGCATAATTTGAAAAATGATGAGCTCATCTGGAAGAGATTATCCCAGTTTGAAATTTTAGCTTCTGACTTATAAAGGTCAGATACTGCTCGTTACGTTACATCGCCTGGTTCTGGAGTAGGAGATTGAAACTTTTTTCTAAACAGCAAATTCTTTTATTAATAATGTGGCATAACCTAAAAACTGCTGACAGAATCTTACACAGTTTGAAAGGTAACAATCCTGGCTTAAATTTGAGATTTATATTATCACACTAGCTGACCCGGTCACGCGTTGCTGTGACTTACTAATTATAGTACGTTGGATTAATGTTATTCTAAACTTCCTCAAGTAGTCAAATTAATATTCACTAATAAAGACAAAAACATTGTAGTCGATTTGGAAATTCAAATGTAATTGGTAAAGAGTTACGGAGAGTTGAAATTAAGGACAAACGATCATAAAAAAATTTAATTTACATTTCATTACAAATTACTTAATTGAAATTATATAAAAATTGATATTTATAAAATAAATAAATAAATTATTTTTTATTTATTTATATAAACTGAAATTTCAGTTATATCTTCAGTCATACTGTTTTTATATTTTTCCCACAAACTCGAAGATTGTGTTGGATAACATGTTGTCAAAATAATTGCAAACAGTTTGACGAATACTATTCGGCGTGGCTGTCAACGCTGCATCAGCAAGTGTCAGGTCCCAATAATTGTCGTCTACCAGCAGCTGCAACTCGCGACATGCATCTTGACATGTATTGACACTCGACATGTATTGAACACTCGACCATTAACTGTTCGTAAACATTCGAAAGAAGCTGGTCCGGGAACATTCACCAATAACAAACGCTGAAAGAAACATTCACGTTGTTTTGGATGCACTGTGTAAAGTCTTTGCTTTGAATATGCCTGCGATCGAAGGATGTGGTTCTCCTTGTTTACGTGGCTACCATTTTTTACCTAATTTGTTCCATGAAAAATAGCTTGGAACATCGGTATATAATAATGTTTTTGCGAATTGGCGGAACACATCAGATTTTTGACACAATGTGAAAAATTCAGTTTGTGGTTTGTCGTTTTTGGTGGCTCAAGTATTCTTTGGAAAATATTTTCTTCGGTGAAATATACACGTTGACCGTTTTCAAGATGTATTGCAAGATGCTGGATGGAAGGGTCTCTTTCATGGATGCGAAAACTAAAAATATGCCAGATAGCTTCGTTGCTGCTGATGTATCTACCTATTTGGTATCGTGTTATTTCGTCATTTTTATTTACATTTTGAACTTCAAATACGGCCAAATCACTGCCTTTATTAACATATTTGCAAACGTACTTAATGGATTTTACAGAACTGCAAAACTCGACATTAATATGAGCCTTATACGTTTTTGAAAGCAATGGTGAGTATGGTACCACCCACTGATTGTCAATTTCAACTTGGTTTCTAGAATTTGACATTCGCATTGTAAATGTTTGGCCACCATTCTCAGCGTTTCTGCGGCGATACAACGGATAACCATCGATATCCGTAATAGTATCATTCGTATATTCCTTTGGAAAACGCTTCTTACATTTTCCACCTTCCATGCATGGCGATGTCATGTTAAAAGCACCGCACGGTCCGTGGATCGAGTGACTGGTAACAATATCAAACAATTCTTGATCAATTAATGGGTCCGGAATTTCGGCTGAAATTATTTGATCAATTTCTTCTGGACGGATTTTAACTTCAAGCCAAATCAAAATGTGAGAATGAGGCAAACCTCGCTTTTGCCACTCAATCAAATACAGATAGCAACGTGTGTTACCGAAAACTGAATGTTTTACGATTAAATCAATCAATGATTTTAATTTTTGTTTGAACACACGTGCCGTGACATCATGACGATGCATTGATTGATGGCCTGGTAATAGCAAAGTTTGTATTTCCTCCCAATTCGGATTACATGTAAATGTAATAAACAAATCTGGACGACCATAATGACGTACGTAAGTCATCGCATCTTGTATATATTCCTGCATGTTCCGTGAACTGCCGATGTAGCTTGAAGGTAAAATAAATGCATTACCGATATCATTGGCGTTTAAATTTTCATAAATATTGCCGATAACAGTATCTCGTAAGAGGATGTATTCCTCCGATCGTAATTTAGCCTGGTTGTATCGAATAAATCGCAAATGCTTGTTTTCAACCTTGGCGTACATATCCACGACGTATTGAAGGCACAGTTGACGATATCGAAGGATATAGTTATCCTAATTACGTCTAATCATCAATCGGGGGCGTAGTACATTCATTGAAGTAACTTTTTTATTTGTTTTATTACCTGAAAAAATAATAAATTAAATAGTAAAAAAAAGAATAAGAAATCAATATAGTGGGCCCGCTATAATCCGGCCCCTGGTCGGAATACAGCGGGTCTACTGTACTAATAAAATAACGAATTAAATAGTTGAATATTAAATTTACCAGCAACTGGATCACGCTGTTTGATGTTGATGTGATATTCATTCTGCCCTTGCCAGAATATCAGTGGATACTGGAGTGCGTCATACGAACGGTGTAGATCCGAAATTATACTAACAGTTCTATCTTGACGTGTGACTTTAATCAACTGAAGTCACCAACCATAAAAACTGCAACTTCATCTACGGTTGGCGCGTTGAATCTGCCAGCGTGTTCTCCTGATGGTAATTTGTCAGCTTTGATGACAATTTGATAGTTGTCATTTTTTAATTGTGGCGACACAATTGAATAAGTTGATTATTATTTTCCAAACAATTTTCCAACAATACCACAATTGCTCTCTCTTCTGCTTGTTCGATGAAATTATACTGGCACCTAGTTTTCAAGCGTTCCTCACAATTTCCAATAGATTTGGAGAAACTTCGGGTCATCGTTTGGCATCGGTATCAACGACCCAATCTTATGGTACACCTGGCCTTGTATTTTGAATTTAGTTTCAAAATGACGTCCATCAGATGTAAGATCGCAAATTTTTGTTGCCCCAAAAGACGTCATCTGGAAGCAAGAATTGAATTTGCGTGTCTTGCGCAGAAACAATTTCGAATCATTTGATTCGCCAGCAAGAAGGATTGTAAATAGTTCTGGCGGATTGGGTAGTGGTAATAATACATCTTTTCCTGATGCACAACACATGCCGGCTGCTTACATTGCGGAATTTCAACGCCTGATAATACTGGCATATTTTGCTCATTGCACCGATTGCAGTTTTAGAATGTGCAGAGTAATCAATGGCTGGTGCATATTGGAACGCAAGACGAACAAATGATACACGTGTTAAAGCACGGCTGATTTACTGTCTCTCTCGTTCTCTTTCTACTAAATGTAGCTATGTGCTGTTCTCGTGCCGCTCTTGTTCTCGATATATTCTATCACAGACGTTCATCACGCTGTTCTTGAGATTCTTGCATACGACGCTCAGCTGTCCTGATTCTTTGAACTTCCTTACTTGCCGCGATTTGTGTTGCTGATTGATGAGCTCTCTCGTCGTGCGTCTTGCCTCTCTGCTACACGCATTGTCGAGGTTAGATTCTTAGGCGACATTTCACTGAAAAATATTTGAATTACAACAAAAAGTGCCTTTCTGAAAGCCTTAAAATAAGACACTATAATACCGTGGGTCCATTGAAAAATACAGTAAAATGGAAGTTAAGAACTAATGAGGAATATAAAATAACATTGAAAAAAACTAACAGAAAAAGAAGAATGATAGTTTTTTTAATACATTTATAGCATAGATGACACCAGGCTTTCAAGAGATTTAGAAAGATTTGAAACGAAATAATACCAGTGAACTGTATGGAAAGAAAATTTTTTGATAGGAGACTTGTCAAAGAGAGGAGTGCAATAATGAAGGAGTACTGGGGAGGAAGAAAGGAAAAACAACAGGAGAGGAATTGAAATTGACACGTGGTCTCTAGCTGACCATAACAAAAAGAAGAAGAAAAATGATAAGCTAGCGAGAAATGCTTAAACGATTCGAATTTATCGTAACGTTTTCTTCAATGTTATATTCATGTGTGTAATTACTTTGTCGTTAGGTATAAAGACACACAAACGATGAACAACAATACAGTTTAATTATAACACAATACACAGCACAATTAAAATTGAAGAAACTCACACATATGGCGTGTAATAGACCGTAGCATAAATAAATCGAAATACTACGCCATCTTCGGGGTGGTTCGATAAATTAACACACCGCCATCTGTTAGGAATAAACTGTAGCTTAAATAAATTGAAACAGAACGTGATCTACTGGATGATTACCCAACCTAGCTAACCAAGTGTTGTATAGATAAGTTAACACATCGCCATCTGTTAGAAACTTATGGAACTATAATAATAATTACGTGTGGTCGTAATGACCTGGTTTCTACTGGCTGGGCATTCTGCCCCTGTCGTAGCATCCTTTACCTAGCCCGCCCATCCTGCCTGGTACAGGGGACCTACATTTTAACGTCGAATCCGAACCACAGTACCGCCCTGGCGTATTCCAACTCATACAGCATGCTGCGCCGGGAGTTAATGCCGGGTTAAGTGTCTATAAAAATCCTCGCCGAGACAGGGACTCGAACCGGGGAGCTTTCCATCTCCAGTCAGACGCCCTAACCACTTAGCCAGCAAAGCGCTTAGCTTTGGTGGCTTACAAACATTTACAAACCATTGTCCTATGAAAAACATTTAATGAACATTTATTTCGCAAATAATAAATATTGAGGTCTATAATCCAGATAAAAACTATCCTATCTTTTAAGTTGGACTAAATTACACACATTAAGCCAAATTTCATCTAAATCGGTTATGTAGTTTCGGAGTTCATCCCGGACGAACATCGTGACACGAGATTTTTATATATATAAAGATTAAGCTAACCCCCAGATAATATTATAAAACTAAGGCATTATTTGTTTGTGATTAAAACACACAAAAATGACTGAACCAATTTGAGATGTAAACACACCATATCCCAGATTAACATGTTATAGTTATGTCCCAAAAAGCACAGTGGTTCCTAAGAGAAAAAAATTAAATATCTCTTTATTGCTCAATCATGTTGAAATGACTGAAGTGATTAGAATGAAATATGAAGCGCAGACGGTATATATTTCTTGAATATTATAATTATTCTCATAAGATGGTTATTCTGACTAGTACACAAGGCACCAGTTGCATTTTTAAACATAACAGGTACTTAAATTATGTTTATTAATTCACTAGGAGGCCAACAGATGGTGACCGTGGCATTTTGAGTTGCTCTTTGGTATAATTACTGCAAATGATGGATGGAGCATTTTTTTAGTTATTTACTTTCTTATGTGGCATTGTAACATGCCTAACCTATAATGATTTTATACTTCTCTCTCTAACTGTTGATTAAATTTTCAGTTTTTATAGTAACAGCCTTACAATTTTGCTCATTGTATCTGTTTTGCTACAGGATTCTATTGATATTATTGTTGACTTTGAACTTATACGAAACAGACATTCAATTTTTTCTTTGCATTGGTTTGTCTAATCTGCAAGTTTTAATTATTTCAGGTTTTTGAAAAATAGTACATCAAAATACCAGGTAAATTTTAATCCATTTATCAGAGAGCTTGAGGAAACACCAAAAGAATTAAGTAATTGGAAGTAGGTAAAATTCTGACATAATATGAACTGCATTTTTCCTTTAATAAACATGTAATATCTAGGATTCCTCACTGCTCAGGTTAACAGCTTAGAGAAAAAGAGAGAGAGAAAAAAGAAATTGGCCTGAAACCTATGAATATACAGGGAGAGCCATGAGCAAAAGCTAATAATAAATAAATATGCATTTAAAAAAATATAGAAGGGAGAGCAACAGTATTAAGTATATATAAAACTAAGAAAGGTTAGCGACATAAAATCCAACCGTTACTATAAATGACAGCGTCACGGAAAGAGAACCACACTTAATGCAATATTTCAGTTTTGAACCTTATTTTTGCAAGTAGATGAGACTTAGTAGGGTCATAAGTGATCACATCTGACCTCATCGAGTGTCTGATCTGCTTGCAAGAATATAGTTCAACACTGAAATATTGCGCTACACGTCTTTGACTTTTTTTTTTTTTATTTGTCATTCTCGACTACTGTGATCTACGGTAAATGTAGGGTTTTATTTCTCTATCCTTCCTTAGTTTTACTGCCTTACAGCATTTTCAGCTCATTATATATGAATATCTATATATATATCAATGCACTTCAATGGATCCCTATCCAGGCATCCAGATTTTGGTTTTCCATGGTTTCCCAAAATCACTCCAGGAGAATACCAGGATGCTTCATTTAAAAAGGCAATTGGCTGAATTCCTTTCCATTCCTTACCCCCATCCTTTCCCACTTCCAATGACCTCGACATCAATGAGGCGTAAAGCCATAAGTAAAAAAACTTCAATGCACACACATCAATCAACAAAGATAATAAAACCAACTGTAGAAAGTTAGATTAATGCTCGGAAACACTGAAAGAAATGATATACAACATCCCACAAAATCACATCAGAATCTTAGTAGGGGACTTCAATGCACAACTAGAATGGGGGAAAAGACAGAGAAAAATGATTGGCAGATATCCAGCTCATAAATGAACAAACAAAATCGGACAGAGATTACTTAAACTTTCCAGAATATTTAGTCTCAAAATAAAGTAAGCACAGATGATATGACATGCATCAAACTCACTGTTGCATGAGATCCGTTTTTTTTTTTAACTGCTTAACGTCTCCTATAACAACTAGGTCTTTAGAGATGGGAAAGGATGGGGGGCAAGGAATGGGAAGGAATTCAGCCATGGCCTTTTGAAGGAAGCATCCCGGCATTAACCTGGAGTGATTTGGGGAAACCATGGAAAACCCAAATCTGGATGCCCGGACGGGGATTCGAACCGCCGTCCTCCCGAATGCGAGGCCAGAATGCTAGCCGTTACACCACCACGCTTGGTGCATGCATGCATGCATGCATAAGATCCAAATCAACCATGTACCCATCTCATATCCAAACCAAAAAGAAATGAATGAATATTCAAACACTGATTCTGACCATTCCTTGACAAGAATTAAAGTCAAGACCTTAAAAACACATAAAGAAACTATAAATTCCAAAATTCAATACAAGCATAACCCAACCTTTGTTTAAAGAAAAATTGGGAACTAAAAATAAGGAATTTTGCAACAAACCAAATCCAAATTGATTGACACTGCACAAAAACTAATCACGCAGCAAAAATGTAGAAAACACCATTGGTAGAATGAGCAATGCAACCGAGCATCAAAAGATGACATGAAAAGTATAGCAACTGAAACAGCACAAAAACAAAGGCTAGCAACAAACAATACTTGACAACTAGGAAAAAGCAAAATTAATCAGACAAACCAAAATAAAATATAAAAATGAGCAACTGCTCAAAACCAAAAAAGATTTTTTTTTTCTAAAAAATAACTTCTACAAAACCTTCATAGTCAAACTTAGTGGATATCAACCACAAAGTCTCTGCTTTTAAAAAATGAGCAGACAACTGGTATTAAATAATAAAGAAAACTGAATAGTACTCGTAGTGTATTTCAAGAAGCTTTTAAATTTCCCTGAACCAACAGAACGATTTCCATCAAAAGAACCAAATCCAAATTCATCATGAACAGATGAAAATTAAATTGGCAGGCAAATCAAGAAACTGAAAAACAACAAAGTAGCTGGTGAAGCTAGAATCATGGCAGAACTTCTAAAATCAGCAGGACTAGAAACCATAAAAGAGATCACCAAAATTATCCAAGACATTCGAGAAACAGAATGAATTCCTGAAGAATGGAAAATGCATTAATCCACTGCTTACACCAGAAATGAGACAGAGCAAATAGTAATAATGACAGGGGAATTTCACTGCAGTCAGTGCCTCACAAAATTTTCTCCCTGTATCTCGTCGATAGGACACAACCACCAGTAGAAGCAATGATTGGAGAATATCAAGCAGTAATTAGATCAGGTAGATCGTGCACAGAACATATCCTCAAACTAAAGTTTATGCTCAAACATCAAAGAATTTGCAGCAATAGTTAAGTCTGCACATTTTTTTTATTTTAAAAAAGCATATTACTCAGTTGATCACGAATCACTATTTCAAATTTTGAAAAGGAAAACTTTTAGATTCCAAAACTTCTGTCTTAATAGAACAAACACTAACAGAAACAAATACAAAATAAAATTCTTGAGGGAAATATCAGAACCCTCAAAAATTAAAACAGTAGTAAGACAAAGAGACGGACTCTATCCTTTACTATTCAACTGCATCCTTGAAAATTTAATAAAAGCATGCTGGAAACAAAAATCAATCCTTAATATTAACCAACCAATCACATTGGGCAGTGGAGACCCTTGACCCCCCCCCCCCCCTCCCTGGATCTGCCCCTGCCAGATAGCCTACTTTCACCCATCTTGAAAACTAGTATTATTATTATCATCATAATATAGTTACAACAAATACTATTTACCCCGACAGCTCTTGATACATATACTCAAAAAGGTTAAATATAGCAATGGCAAAGCATTTTTGAAGTTCATGTGTAAAACTTCAGTAACACAACTCTTAATTCTCGAGTTATATAGTAAAAGTTTCATACAAATGTGCATCAATATAACTTGGAGTAAATGTTTTCTAAAGTCTCAAATTAGATGATAAATACTTAGCACTAATATTTAATAAAATATTTGTCACTTCTAGATAGTGTATTAATTGGAAGCTGTAAACCACAATGAAGGGGAATTTTTTCCCTAAAAAGAAATATAACTTCTACTCACCACAGTTTCTGACACTGCCATGTATATGGCAAGGGCTGGAATTATTAGATTTTAATGTTCATTTCTAGTGAATAAATAAAATAAATTGTGGAAAACAGGAATCCAACCTACTTCAAGGATGATTCTGGTCCACATTCAGAGAGGGCCATTAATGCAGAATCAAGTAGCTCTTTAGCAGTGCTCCAACCCAGATCCAATTCTACTAAACTGTGACACCATTTTTTAACAATGAGGTCAAGTCCTGATTCAGACTTGTGTGTAACACGACAACCTACAATTTTAAAAGTGGAGAATATCAGAATATTATCTTAAAAGCTCTATAGGTAGTATACTCAATATTGCAATACTCAAAATTTGCATGCTATAGAGAGGTAGGACATTCAATCAAATGATTAACTATAAAAGAATCACAAATATAAAGAAATATTCAAATAAAAAATGCCAATTAAATAATTTCGTGAAAGCATATATCTGACAAGTGATCATATCTCAAATATTTAAGTTTACGTACATGTAAGTCTATAAAGAATATGTTTGCACCTAATTATGTTCAAAGGGTGAAAACACCAAATGGCAACAACACATAAAAAGGAAAGAAAAGATGGGGAGAAAAAATGGATTAATAATTATAATAAAAGTAAATTATAGTAAAAGTTTCATACAAAAAGGAAGCTGGTATTAATGGCTGTTGTTGTATTCAATTTGTGAAATACTATCTAAAAATCACCATCAGAGTGGACAGAATGCATGAAATGGGTACTGAAATTCCACCACCTGCTTAAGATACAAGTTTGAGCAGTGTCAACCAGATTTTTGTTAGAAGAAAAAGTTCCAATAAACATTTCCTTGCCTTTTTTCCAGGCTTTACAGCACATTGACAGGAAGGTCATTAAAGTTGGCAAAGGTCAGAGGGACAAGGAATGGGAAGGAATTCAGCCATGGCATTTTGAAGGAACCATTTTGATAGTCACCTATTGTAATTTAGGAAACCCCGGAAAATTAAAATCTGGTTGGCCAGTCGGTGATTTGAACCCATATCATCTCAAATGCCAGGCTGAAGTGTTACCACACATCCACCAAGCTCATTTCCTTACTTTGAGACACCACTACTACAGCCAATTTTTGCTTTAAGGACTTTAATAGATTTTCATCTATTTCTTTGTATAAAAAGAAATTAAATACTAAGCTTTACTTCGATCAATCATTATACTTAATTTACAAAATAGCAAACATAACATTTACAAACAAACATTCATGTTTTTTAGATCCAATATTTTCAGGTAAAGAAAAAAAATTCAATTAATTTAAAAACTATTTAAGACTTTCAAACAAACATCTTTTCTTACCCTGAAAAAATAGAAAAATTCAGTTACGCATACAGTACACACTTATTGCACTGTTACTAGTACAAGATTTACCTTAATGTAGTGTGCTTATAAACTAGGGCAAATCCATATACATAATGTCTGCAACAGACTAAAAAACTACTCAACCAATTTTTGTGCAGTTTATTGCAAAATGGCTCATGTTGTCTGGGTAAGGGTTAAAGTTACTGAAACCTTCAATCTGAGCAATAGAAAGAAAGCACAACAAAACAGATTACTTACGACAGTAGGTCCAAAAGCTCCCATCCTAAGTATGAGGGTACATTCAAATAAATGAAATATGTATATTACTTTTCAATATAACTTCCGTTTATTGTAATACATTTTTCATAACGTGGAATTAACATATTTATTCCGTCAGAAAAATATTTCTTATCTTTGCTGTTAAAATGTCCAATTAAAGTTGCCTGGACATCTTCATCGTTGTAAAAGATGCATCCATGCAGGTCAGCATTCAGTTTAAAAAACAAAAAATAGTCACTCGGAGCCAAATCCGGACTGTATGATCGATGAGGGAGTTCAGAGAATCCGCATTCTTTAATAGTGGCCTTCAGATGCATGGCAGCGTGGACAGGTGCATTGTCATGCAGGAACCCTACGCTTCTTGAAAGTTTACCATGCATTTTGTCTTTTATGGTGTCTCGCAGCTTTATGATCAAGTTGCCATAGTATACTGCATTTACTGAAGTATATCTTTCCTTGAAAACAAGCAATAAAATTCCATCACTATCCCAAAAAATAGTCACCATGATCTTCTTCGTCAACTGGCACACTTTTGCCTTTCTCGGCGGAGGATCCTCCACCTGGCGCCATTCCATTGATTCTCTTTTCGACAAAGGATCATAGTACAGGACCATGGTTTCTTCACCAGTGACAATAGAATTCAGAAATGAATGTTTCTCCTCTTCCCACAGCTTCAAAATATCTTGAGCACAGTTCACTCATTCTGCTTTCTGCACTGCAGACACAATTTTGGGAATCCAACATGCACTGACCTTGTTCATAGCCAAATGTTCATAGAGAATTAGAAGGACAGTGGTTTTTGACAAGCCCAGTCTCGCTGCAATTTCTTTTGCCTTCAGTCTTTTGTCTTCCAGCACTTCCTCCTGCACACTTGAGATTTTTTCCATCAGTGATTGCTGTCACCAGGCTTCCAGAGTGTAGGTCTTCTTCCAGGGATTCTCTGGCAAATTTAAAAAGTTTGGCCCAATGTTTCATTGTACAATATGAAGGAGAAGCATCTCCGTACACATTTTGCAGGGATACATGGATATCAGATGGCGTATAGTCTTCTTCGGTCAAAACCTTAATCACTGCGTGGTACTCCACACTTGACATGGTGCGTACAGGTTATGTTTGGTCCTCTCTCAGGCGCACGGGAACTTGCGGAGAACAACGGAAATATGGGCATTAGTGTCTCAAAACTTCACCTTTGAAGCGTGGCAATTCAAACGTTTCTACCCATCAACTAGGTATGTCAGGCCGGGAACGTTTGGACCTACCCTCGTATGTCACAATCAAGTGCTACTAAATCATCTGTTTTATCTGGAGAGTGTTTAAAGCTATTGAAATCCTCGAGCTGATCCGTAGAGAGAGAGCACACTGAAATAAACAAAATAGATTACATATATAAATGTCATGTGCTACTGGACCGTCACAAAAATCTGAAGAACAAAATGAAGCTAGTCAAGTAAGAATTACAGGAATAAGACAATACATTTCAATATAATTTGGAAACTGATTAAACAACAGGTTGCATTAAGTTACCAAACAGTTACTACAGGATAATTCACTCACAAGAAGAATTGGTACAATGCATATTTCCAGACACCAAACAAAATTAAGAAAGTTATAAATGGCTAAGTGACTGTGCAATAAAAGCAACAAAAAATGTGGATGTAAATTTCATTAATACCAGCATTCAACATATGTTACCAGGAGAAACTGCTACTTTCAAATTAATAGAAGCCATAAATTATCAAACTGTATTCTTAAATTCACTTGATTTATTTGGCTTGCCACCACACATCATTAATCTGAATGTTGGTGGTCCTATCATTCTTTTTAGAAACATTGACACACACTGTCTTTGCAATAGTCCCAGATTGGCAGTCAAAAGATTATTAAACAATGTAATAAAAACAACAATTTTAACTACCAAATTCAAAGGAGAGAATATGCTACAACCACATACACCAATAATACCAACAAATATGGTATTACAATTCAAACAACAGCAATTTCCAACAGTTAAAATTGCTCTTAAAATAATGGTAAACAAAAGACAAAGTCAATAATTGCAAGATTTTAAGAATCCCTGTTTTTCTCATATATGTTGTATGCTCCTGGAAAGGAAAACCAAGTGATTTGTTTGTACATATTGTGGCGAGACAGTATAAAAGCCATGTGTGTGTTCGTGTTGAGCGGTGGAATTGGGACGATCCGATTGTTGAAAGTGTGGCGCGAGATGCAAGTTGGATTGTTGAAGGCAGTCGGTAACTCACTGTCTTGGAGGTCAGACACGAGTGGTTGTGCGCGGCAGTGATTGTTTGGCGGTGCTTCTGGCACTATTGTGTGGGCCTTATGAAACATAAGTACGCCGTCATCATGCAGATAAACAGCAGTGTTTCGTCAATAGCAGTGAGCTCATGGGCGTTGAAATAAAGCATCCAAACCAAGTGATAATAGTGTAGCTCTGAACTTGCAAAATGGAGGAGAAGAAGTCCTGGATAGCTTTTATATACGGTCACATTATAATCGTTGGTGGTGGTGGCTTAGTAATTGTGTGTCCGGTGAATAAATTGAAAGATTATCCCTATGGCAACTTTGTGACTTATTAGTAGAAGAACCTGCAATCCATTGATACCGAGACGAACAACAATTACCCCACACCTAGCTGCTAGTGCATTATCGCCGCTAGCAGATGCCACTTTATCGTTACAATATGCCACATGGAACCACAAAAAACATTTGAGGAGGTGTTGAACAAAACATAATAATTACACAAATTCAAATTTTACAGGAAGAGCAAAAAACTAAAAGACATACTTGCAGGGGGATTTTGGGGTGATTTTTTATTTACTCATATTGTGTTTTGAACTCTATTTGACATTAAGTTAAATCGAAATTCCTATCTTTAATAAAACGGAAAATATTCAAATTTGAAAAATTCAGTTATGCCGTTTTGTTTGCTACCGATGCAATTATTACATTTTGATTGCCACCAGGATGAAATTAAGCCATTTTGATTGCTAACGCTTAGTTTTTCTGTGAGTTAGGTTAGGCTAGTTAAAGCACAATTAGTTTGAGTCTAGTCTAATAACATTTCAACTTATTAATCATTAAAAATTAGGCCTCATCTGAAAAAAAAGTTACTTCTTCGTTAAATAAAAAAAATCATCAATGCTGTAATTATAGATTGAACTTAATGTACATTTCGTTACAATCACAACCTTCATCATGTCCATCTTCCTTACATTTCTTCTTCATTATCTTCCCTCTGACTCTCATTGCTTTCCTGGGGGTTTCCTAAAATGTTTTTGTACCAACTTAGTTCTTCACACTTTTCCCAGTTGCTTCCGAAATGCTTTTGTAACAATACCAGAACTTCTTTTGCTTTTTGTTCCTGTAACTTATTTTTCATTTCCAGTTTTCTTAAGTGGTTCTATGCTCCTTTCCCTTTTTTAGTACCATTGTTACTGGTCCCTGTTCAATCTCGTCTTTGTAATATTTTGAGGTTCTTAAGTCATAGGAGACAATCTTTGTCACCTTCATTACTGTCACAACTTTCTTGCCCTTCTTTTTAGTTGTTTTTCTCCTTCGACTCTTCGACTACTGCCTGCTTTTCTACTTTTATACGCTTGAGCTCTCTTATCCCTGTCAAAGTGTTTTATACGTCACTCAGTTCTTTATTTTGTTAATAAGTGAGATTATAAAATAAATCTGATAAAACTTACTTCTTTTTCTTCGATCCTGAATTCATAGTTTCAGAAGACATTTTAACTTCGTATAAACAACAATAACTGAGAACTATACTATGCTAATCTTATTAAGTTATCTTCAACTAAACGTAAAGCCTAGTATTGTCTCATTAAAAACGGCATTGAAAATGCAACAAAAAAAAAATGCAAGTCAGTTATTTCATTTTGATTGGCAACGGACGAATTGGTATGAAAATTATTCCGTTTTGAATGAAATCGGTCTCATGTTTTTAAAAATTGTTGAAATTTTAGTGTAGTTATGCCATTTCGATCTAAATCACAATCTTTGGGCTCACTTTTCGTACAGTTTTATGCCGTTTTGTTTGAAAATGAGTTTAGATTCAGATTCAGTGGACCAAAAACTACCGGATTAAAAAAAAAAAAAAAAAACGTGTTTCGACCAGAAGTCTAGTTATTATGTTTTGTTCGCCACCTCCTCATTTCATATCCAATGTCATATAACCTAAATTTTGTTAGTAAATTATCAAAATTAGTTTAAAGAGTTGCGAGCTAGTATCAATCCTACAGTAAAGGATGTTTAAAACCATTTTCTTACAGTTTTCATGTGATAAATAGAAATAAGCAGTGAAATTTGATCATTAAGATTTGTAAACATTGGCCACATATAGAAAAATTTCCAATTTTTGGACAGAAATTGCCACATTCATGTTCAGAGATGCAGAAAGCCATAACGATTAAACCGAGGTGGGATACTTCCAGGTTAGAAAATTGTACTGAAGAGATATTTGATTTTGAAGTTAAAATTCAAGCATGGTTCCAAACATCACAGTTAATTAATTTCCAAGATCTGAGTATTTAAGTTAGGGAGCACCCATAAACTACGCTGCTCAGTCTAGGGGGTGGGGGGGATAGAGTAGAAAGCTACGCTAGGCTACGTAAGGGGGGGGGAGGGGGTTCCAAACTACAAACCAAGCCACGTAGCTTTTCATTCATATTATTTGTCACAGTTAAAATAAGGTACAGATCACAAAATCCAAATGAATATTTATTTCCGTCATTTAATTATTTCCGTATGTATTTTACGATAGTCTGACAAGAGAAAAAGAGTACGAAATGTCTTGTGAAAACAATAGGGAGAAAAGCTACGTGCAATGCAGGGATGGGGAGGGGGGTTGAGGCAAAGGTCACGTCAGGCTAAGTGGGGGATGGGAGGGATCACAGGAGGCCAAAGTGGAGCTATGTGGTTTATGAATGCTCCCTTACAAGAAAGATTTATAGCTCAAAAGATGCACTGAATTTTAAACCACAATATATAAAAATTTAGAATCTGTAGGTAAAGGTTAAGTAATGTTTTTGAAGGATTTTGTACGAAAAATTATGATTTTGAGAGGAAAACTTAGTTTTCTTGTAGTATAATTCAGCTAAATACAGGTGGGGGGACTATATCTAAAACAAAGTAGAATTTTTTCTGAGCATAATTAACGAGTTTTTATAAAAATCCATGCAGTACTTTGGCTAGAATAAGAAAAAGTAAATTAATCACAAATATAGCAAAATGGCAGTGGGAACTTGAAAGATCTGAGGATAGATTTAAACTGAGATTTTGAAAGTATATGAAGGAGATTAGTTAGCGGTTAGATTACATCATGTTATATAGAAAATGGTATATAGAGACATTTAAAACATATTTTAGCTTGGTAGCATCAATACTTTGGGAGGAGGAAACAGTAAGTCAGGATTAAGACACATTTTTGGATTATGCTAAGATAGAAAACAGTAAAAAGCCGGTTTGTATACCAAAAGATTCGGAACAACTAGTAGAACATTTAGTGAACGGGCTACCTCCCACAAAAATTTTAGAAATATCACAGGGAAAATCAGGTTTCATGGTCTAAAAATCCAAGGAGATATTGCAAAATCTACCTGGTGCTCTATAAATAGACCCCAGGAAATTTTGGTGGGGGGATTTGTTTGAAGGCACTGTAGGGTGAGGTTGTGGCTAGTCACTGCCCATTTGGCGTGGGAGAACCCGGAAATGTTATTAGTCCTGCTCGAGGCTGGCCTGTCAGCCTTGTTGGAATGAGCATAACAGATAATGGGAAAGTGGTTCACTCCGACGTAATTGAGCTTTTATTCGGTTAGGGGGTACTACGGAGTTGCTTGTAGCTTGTATCTCGGTTTATACCTGCACTTGTTTATTTTTGAAAAGAACTCTGATGCCATAAATTTGGTTACCGACAAATGTAATAATTTTGGAAGAATATATGGTTTGAACATTTAATCAAAGTCCACAGTGAACATTATTTCAAACATACCATCACCCACTGAGGTCATCAGTAGGTTGGTTACCATAAAACAATATATACTTAGGCCACAGTAAACGGTCACAGTTTAGCGTAAGCTGTTATGCGCAATCCCCCCCGTCCCCCCACATCACAACCCGCACACCAATTGTAATGTAGGAATAAGCTTCACAAAGCCCATAAGAGGAGATAACTTAAAGCTTTAGTATTTATAAATAAATCATTTATACATAAACTTGACATTAAAGGACACTTCAAGTCAAAATAAAAACTGAAGCCGTAAAATTAAATCATTGGAAAAATTTCACTATCATTCTCACTAATAGTATGGTTAAAATAAGCATTTTATAGTAGTATTTACATGGGCTGAAAACTTTATTTAAGAAGATGAACTTATTTAACGATGGCAACGTATTGTCCGCATCTAAGAAGACTTCCTGAAAAAAATTAGAGCTTGTAAGTAAAGACTAAATAACTTTTTAGAGGGGAAAAATAAATAAAATACATAGAAGATTGAAAATATAACTAAATGAAAGTTATAATTAAATAAAGTAATAATAAAGTAACAGTTTGGAACCTAAATTCAGTTTAAAGGGAGAAAAACAGAATTTTGATGTTTAACCTTGAAGTTGTGACCTTGACACGTGTGAAATAGAAATAGGAGTATGTAAAAACAAGAGGTGAATAGTGAAATAGAGCATTAAATGCTAAGAAGAATCATATGAATTTCATTTAAAACTATAGTTAAATATGAGAGTTATAACTAATAGAAACAAACCTTTTACTTGATAGTAAAACAGGTGCAAGACGCAGCAATAATAATTCATTATAACAGCTAAATAAAATCAGCCACAGAACAAATTCTGATACAAAATTAAATAGGAAAGAAAAGCGAAACTGTTCAGACTTATAACTCTGTGGGGGAAATAAAAATTTTAAAGTTACAGATAAATAATTATTATAGTCATCTCTTACATTTCAGGAATTAATAACTGTTAAACAAAACAGTTTAAGAATAAAGTTGTCATAAATTAAAGTATTCAAAATATAGTATAGTATATAGTAAAGACTCAGGTAAATTGGAATAAAAATAATGAACAGGGATTCAGAAAATTTTGCGTTCCCATAAAGAAAAGGTATTGAAACCCACCATTTTCCTTTCCTGGGGTCAGTCAATCAAGGAAGCTGGTAGGCTCCACTTCATTTTGTGATAGGGAAGCAGTAAGAACTTTAGAAATTTCCCATCATGTAACTTCTCAGAGCTTAGGATATTTGTGTCAGGTGAAGAAGTCCGGTGATAGAAACTGTTAACAGCCAAATGGAACCTAAGTAAATTCTACATGTGTCAGACAGTTCTTTCAAGCTCACTCTAATGGGGTTGCAATTTAGTTTATTATTGCAAGAGTGAATGCTTCATGTCAGTGTATGTTTGTTCGAAGAATAACCTGCAATCTTCTTAACATTTTGAAGCCTGATTTAATACACAAAGTTCTAATGTGATTTGATACCAGTTTTAAATTCCAAGAGACTGAAGATTATACAAACTGAATTTACAAATTTACAAAGCTGACTTTTATTTCTATGCACCACTTTCAACCATTATCTCTTGCAATGTAATAATACAAGCAGATTGGCCACTGAAATCAGTCTGAGAACCATGCAGAGAATTTGAGAGTTATCAGGTATCACATTGCATCCACGGTTATAGGGAACAACAGTACCTTGCCATATCCCCGATGACAGAATTGTGTTACAAAGAGCAATGCAATAAAGTTAAAACTGAATAAAATATTAATTACAATTTGTGTTTTATATATATTTATATATATATATATAATCTAGCAACAGCACAGCATTACCAGGTCAGTAAGTCAAATATAAATGAGAATTACGAAATAAATGTGAGATAATTTAACACTTGTTACCATGGCTATAGCATACAGCAGGAACGATTGTGTTGGAATGTTAAATAATGTATGCTAATTTCTCAAGTTACTACTTAACGTTATGATGGGTGAATGGAGGTTCATGTTTCAATTGTGAAATGCATAATTAGAAATTTTCTTTTACATGAGGGTGTTTGCACAGATTTTGAGCACAGTTTAGCAATGTGTATGTCTCACTCATACAAATGGCAGAAGTTCCTACATGAATGTTAGACAGTAGATTCTAATGTCATTCATGCAAGTCATCTACAACAAGACTCAAGCCACAGAAAACTTTGAAAATTCAAGTTACTGATGTTGTTTTTGTGGTTTTAGGGCATGTTTACACCGTGGTCAGTAGTGTCCTAAAAAAACTGATACGGCAATTGTTGCATACCCGTTGATTTATTTGTCGTATAATTATAAAGAATCTAGTCTTTTCTACTTTCAACAGTTCCAAACTTTATTACTGTGCTTTTGTTTGTCTCCTCAAGGAACTATTTTTGAGACATCACAAATCCGAAAATGCAAGGTTCTTTTTCAGCAATGACTAATATTCGTAGCAACTCATATATCCAATCTACGCCATTCAAACCTCGCTGTATTCTCTCTTCACCATCCTTCTTTATTTCTCTAAGAGCAATTGTTATTCAATTTCATCAATGTCCAAAGAACCAAATGTATTTTTTTCATAAAAACTATTACTATTAAATCCTAGCTCAATCTAAAAACTATTTCTGTTGTGTCACACAACATGGTTCAAAACTGCACTAAATTACATTCTCTATGACCGACTGTAAAGTGGTCAGCCATATGGACAGAAAAATAATGAAATTCAGTGAGCCATAATTTATAAAATTCTATGAACAAACCATGACTGGTTGGCTCTAAAAAGGGTCAGACAGATTTAAAACACAATAAAAAAATTAAAATGCAAGGTTGGCTGTTAAAGGGCAAACCAGATGTAAAACACATAAACTATATTCAAGAAATTTGTGCAGCAACAAGAATAATTTATAGATGAGTGCAAACAGGAATTACATTTACATATAATCATCTCAAAATGGATGCTAAGAATATTAAATGCAAGCTTTCAGAGTGTATTACATAAGAAGATGATTCTGTTTTGATGCACCCTCTCACATGTGGTATATCACAGATACACCACTATGCTACTAAAACAAATAGGTTGAGTACAGAATGTCATACCAAAGGGGAAGCAGCTTTGGTGAAAACAGAAACCCATTTGTCTGCTGTCAAGATTCTCATGATCGTCTTTTGAGATGCTAAAGATGTTTTGTATGTCATTTTATGCTTAACAACCAATTGCCAAAGTTATATACTACTTTGAAGTACCACACAAGATTATAGAGGCATAAGGTTCCAATCTGCAGTGTCTTACTTCTTCGCAATAATACTTAATGCTACATAAGCATAACTATGGAAGAACTACAACGGACAGTTTTCACTCATCCTCACCATAGTCCCAATCTGTCACATAAATATCAGTTGTATCTACCCTCTAAAAAGTTTTAGAGGGAGATAAATTTTCTAACGATGAAGTTGCTACAAGATTACAAACACAACTGATAACATGTACTTTTTGATCCCTTTTTAATAAAAAAAATTGTTGCACATGTCAGTGTGAGGTAAAAAAAAAAAAAAAAGACAATAGTTTGAAAATATGTTGAAAAATAGTTTTGTATTTTTATCCCTATATTAACCCAATAGAAAGTTGTCAAAGAACTACTCCAGTATCATGCCAGGTAAGTGTGCCTTTATTTATTCCAAGTAAATTTACCTGAAAGAAATAGGTATTCCAGGTCCCATGCTGGAATTTTTACTATGCTTGAGTGAGTTATTCTATGACATCCATGTATATCAAGCAAACGTAATTTCCTGGATTCCTTCAGAATTCTTTCAATTCCACTATCATCAATATAAATATTAGCAGCAGCACTCAGTTCCTCCAGCTCTGGAAACCCAGGAGATAATGCCTGTAAAAGTAATTTTACTTATATTTAATACTGTTTTGATATGCTTTTCTGTCAGTAGTAATTTCACTGGAATCATATGTCATAAGAGTTTCCATTCTTATTATTGTAACTATTAAAACTAAACACCTAAGATGAACATCTGACATGTGATTTAGGCTTCCTATTAAAAGAAATATAAACTGTATCTTCCGCAAGACAAATTGGTTGTATCTTAACCTTCAACACAAAATATTAGTGATATGTTATTGGATGCCTATTAAACATAACATTCTTATAGCTAAATTTGATTATGACATACCTTATATAATCCAAAAAGCTGAAAATTGCTCACTGTGGCATGTTATTTCAGTATTAAACAATTTATGTATTGTCTGTCTTAGACTGTTTTAACAGGCATACATGAGGTGTGACAGTAAAGTAATAAAGAGTGAATTTTTTTATACATGATATGGCAACCCAACAGCTGGCAGAAACCAACTTTGACTACTAATCTAAGCAGCACACTGGTGTTATCTTTCTGTCTTGAGTAATGATGCACTAAGTAAACACGTTTTTGTATCTTGTCATAAAAATGGAAGTTCTAATTTTTGCATAAAGGTATGATATTTCTTTTTGTATTAAACTTGGTGAGAATGTGACAACAACATACAATAAACTTTAGAAGGCTTTTGGAAATATGGTTATGTCAAGAGCTCCAGTTTACTGTTGTCATAAAATGTTTTCTGAATGCAGAAGGAATGTTGAAGAAGAAGATTACAGTGGAAGACCAGCAGCTACTTGCCCAGCAATCAGCAAATACAGGATGTGTAATATCAAATATTATTAGTGAAAACGACTTCAGAAAAAGCAAACATTAGTCAGAAAACCATTTGCCAAATAATTACTAAAATCTTGGAATGAAAAAAAAAAAAAATATGGAAAAACAGTGCAGAAAAATCTCACACACCATCAAATGGAAAAATAAGGCAGTAGATTGGCTGAAACAAGTGGAACTCAATCCAGAGTCACTGATCCCACCGTGTGTGACTTCTATTTCTGAAAGTCAAACTGAAAGTCAAGGAACACCATTTTCAAACAAAAAAATAGGACCAAGAAGCTGTAAAAAGGATCTTAAGTGACATTCCATATTACCAGCAGTATCTCAGTGACACAGCTGGATGTCAGTAACAACTGTGGTAGATTCACAGTGCATAGGAATCTTTAGAGAGAAATACATAGCAGTAATTCCTCATTATCTGTGGGTTTTAATGTACAGTTTTGATTATCCAGCCATGAGATTGTTCCAACAACTTCGGAGAATTGGTGGCAAAATTTATCATGACAGTGCATTATACATTAAAAAGGATACCTACTAGCGTAGGTATTTAGTATGGACGAGACAGGTTTTTGTTATTTTTGAAAGAGAATGCCTTTAACCCTTTGACTGCTGTTGACGAGTTTACTCGTCATGCTGCCTGCTGCCCCCGTGTGCTAATGACGAGTTTAGTCGCAGCCGCCGGTTTTCCCCTGAGCGCTGTTGACGAGTTAAGTCGCACCCGCCTGCCGCTACCTGAGTGCTGATGACGAATATATACACGCCTTTACCTGAGTCATAAAGCGGACTTAACGTCCCATTTCTCAATAGCCTTTCGCAGTTCTGGTAACTAGCTTATCGTCTGAATATTTGTCTTTTGGGAGCCTAGGCTTCGCTCTATAGTTCAATGTTCAACGGAAATTACTTCAGTGTTCTTTGTGTCCTGTATTTTTATAAAGAAAATGGCTAGACATAGTGGGTGCGTTGAGGAAGAAATCATGGAGATTCTTACGAGGAGTGACACTGAGGATGAACTACTTGATTTTGATGGAAGTGATAGCTTTTCCACACAATCAGAAAGCTGTAGTACTAAACCATACTTGTCAGCAGGGGTGACAATGCAGTCTCATGTTTCAACAAGAGATGTTAGTTGTTCTGAATCTGAAGAATCAGAAAGTGACAGTGAAACACCTACGAAGAAATTACGTCTTGGCGATAAATCTGACTGGAAAGAAAATGATTTTCGTCCAGTTAGTCACGCATTTGATGATACGCTGTCGGGACATGTGTGTCAAATAGGGAATGTGCCAAACATTCTGTCAGTTTTCATGTTATTTTTTTACAGAAGAACTGATGAAAAGAATCGGCTTTATATAACCACTATGGAGAATATTCCAGAATCAGTGCATTCTTGAATATCAAAGTGGAAAGATACTGAATATGATGAAATTTTTTGTTTCATAGCTATTTGTCTTCTGATGCATCGCGTGAAAAAAAAATTGAAAATTAGCTAATATTGGACCAGAGATGTTCTTCTAAATACTGCAATTCTTGTTGAACTTATGTCCAGATACTGCTTTTTGTTACTCTGGTGAGGTTTCGTGAGATTTCTTTACCACACTTATACAGCCATTAGGACAAGGGGGCGATTGTAGCTTTTAAGGGATAATAAAAGCAGTAAATTTTCAAAGTTTTGGTGAAAAACATTGACGATCAATCAGGACTTACAGTAATATAAAGCTGGAAAAATTATGACATCACAAACTGCCTTGTCAACAACCATCATTCGACTAATGATACTAAAGCTTTGATGTTATATGCTTGTTGGCATAAATTATGGCCAAATGTTGCAACTAATGGGAGAATTTCAAAAATGTGTGATAAGAACAGCTCAAAATTTGAATATTGCATGAGAAGTAAAAGGGAAAGATTTTGAGACAATAATTAAAACAGGTACTGAAGAAATGATTGTTAACCATGATTGACAGGAGATGACAGTAAAGGAATTTGCAATAACTCAGAATAAAGTGGTGGTATTTGCAGATGAAGTAGATGAGGAAATCCAGATTTTTCAATTGAAATGCTACAAATAGAGTTTATCTTTAACGGAACAGCTATGTCCTGAAATCAGACCCTTTTATGGAAAGAAGATGGAAGATCAAAAGAAGTATCAAGAAATTATTAGAAACCTATCACAAATTAGATATGGAAATATGCAGAAAAGAATGAAAAGGAAGCACTAAAACACAAGGTTTTTGGCCTGTTAAAGAGGCCAAAAATTTTGTTAATGTTTCATTTCGCAACATAGAAAGAAACAATTACAGGACAAAATGACATTGTCCCCAATCTCAAAAAATACCAAATTATATGCACGTTAAAACTGCTGTTCAAGAGTGAGATGACAGTTTAAAAAACATTAATAGTGAGGTTAGCTTAGCAGTAGTAGCTCAACCATGACTGTGCTCATACTAAGTTTGATTAACCACAGCATAAAGCTACATTAAAAAAAGAAGAAGTTAATTATGAGGTAATAGTTCAAACTGCAAATTATGAGAAGGTGAGAGAGGTTATGAAAGGAAAAATAAGTATAAATAGTGTAGAGCAGGAAGAAGGAATCAGGCAGATATGACCACACACATTCAGTATGAATTTGTGCTGTGCTAGCTTGGTATAATACTAGAGTGAATAGATATCATTCTCTACATTATTGTTTGCTAGATGAATAAATTTTCCTGCACCACCCAAAATCTTCAGAGGAAAAGGTGTTTTATTAAATTTATGTTGGCAAAAAATAAACAACCTTTTCCTCTTTCATTGCATGTTGGGTCTATCCCTTGACAACGAGCGTGGTGGGTGAGTGCTTAGCGCTCTGGCCTCACATTCAGGAGGACTCTGGTTCAAATCCCCCTCCAGACATCCAAATTTGGGTTTTCAATGGTTTCTCCATATCACTTCGGGCATATGCTGGGATGCTTCCTTCAGGAGGCCATGGCCGAATTCCTTGCCATTCCTTGTCCCCAGTCCCTTCCTGACTCTCATGACCTCGACGCAGAAGAGGCGTAATGCCATTTGTAAAAAAAAAAATATCCCTTAACAAAATAAAATTCACTTACGCCTAATTATCAAAACTGCTATGTTATTTCATTACTTTTTCCTCTTTACAATTATGATTCAGTCCCTAACATGACAGAGATATTCCTCAGCTGTTACAGTAAATTTTATTATTATTATCAATTTCCAACCTACAGTAATTTAATGACAATTCCTTTCACTATTTGCATAAGTTTAAAAACAACTTTCTGCATGATTATACAGAAATACTTCCAGCTCTCTTTAAAGTATTATTGTTTCTCACGAGTTTCTGTGTATACTCATTCAACAACCTTTCACTTTATTTTTCTCTACTTTTTAAACAAAGATGCATATTTCTAATCATTTTGATTTTTCATTTCTTCCTGCACAATTCAGCAGTGTGGAGCATGCTTGTAACATTTATTTTGTAAACTGGAAAAATCTAATATTTTTAGAATATTTATCACTTTTACAGGATTTCTTGACACTCAGAATTCAATAAGAAAGCATCTGATAACAACCACAACAAAGAAATCAATGAATGTGAAGAAAAAAAGATTATAAAAAGGGAAATTCTTACTTGATCCTTCAGAGATATTGAAGATAAGCATACATTGCTATTATTCATTCTCAAGACTTTCAGTTTCTTACATCCATACTGCATTGTCTCAATTGGAATCATTCCTATATCACTTCCAATCAAATTAGAAATATCAAGCAATTCCAAGTTTGGACACTGCACCTAAAACAATAAGACACAAAGTTGTCTATGACAACTGCATTAGAACTTTTAAACTATGAAATTTCACTGTATTTATCCCAGTTAATGTTTAAAAGAAGTTGATTTTTCTTGGGTTGAACAATGGTGAATTTTTGCTACAAACACATCAGATGAAATAAAAGATTTTCTACAGACAGTTTCATAAAATAATCAGAAACATAGTTCCTTAAAATCTGCTGAGCAAATAATGCAACATAGTAATAGTAGCTTACATTAATGCCATATAAAGACAGTGATATTGGCCTGTTGGTGATTTTTTGGACCAAGGTCCTTAGTTGCTATGATAATTGTTTTTTGTTATTCTTCTGTCTTGTAACTAAAACAAATACTTTTTATGGCAAAAAAATTCATTTCATTTTTATTTAAGAAATCTTCAGTGCCAGTTTTATATCATGAATTAATACGCGCAAGTTCGTAGTTCCACACCAGTGATTTGTCTCACACTACCACTACTATCAAATGTTTTTGTAGGATGCATTTTTGAGATTTCGCCAACTACGAACCATATATAAACTTTTTTTTGTTGTTGACCAACTACTAGTTTAACTTATTGCATGTAACAACAGTGAGGAGAAAATAGTCTTCAGCACCCATAGTGGTGGCTGATGTATCGAGATGTCTATAATCTACAACAGAACAGAGAGGCAGACTTGAAATTTAATTCTGGAGACTTGCTTAAAGGAATATCTCATATTTCAAACAGTTTTGCTTCAAAAGTTACAGAAAAATTCAACCAATTTTTATATGGATGTTTGATATGAAAAGTATTAATTTAGTTTTTTCTCAGAAGGTAACCTAACAATCTTCAGATGTGATTGAAGCCAATTTTGTTTATAGTACTAATTGTTTTCACTGATATCAGAGTGAATGTAAGCACATTAGAAAAGCAAATGCTTAAATATCTGAGATACTGTATTATTCTGATACTCTAATCGTGCCAATAACTACTGCTTAATTAAAAATCTTATTCATCTATATGGTGGCCATAAATACGAGAAAAGAATGAATGACTTTGTAATGATCCGAATGGAAAACATATGTGTGTGTTTCTTTTCTCGTCGTGAGTGTGTCGGTCCCAGGGGAGGTTCTGCTTGTGTTTGTGTTTTGAGGACGCCAGCCCTTGAGTGTTGCCATTAGATGTGATGGAAGGCAGAAAACAGTCCCGTGACAGGACCACAGCTCAAGAGCAGCCTGGACTGTTTCGGTAAACAAATAAAATAAAAAAGTAAATATGTATCCAAGAACGAAGGGTGAAGGGAGGCCAGGGAGTACAGCCAATAGGAAAAATTTGTATTTTTAGTATAAAAAAAGGGCGGTTTTGTTCCATCTCCTAAGCCAACCAGCGAAAAGAGCTTCCCTGCAAAGGCAGACATTGGCAGACGTCATCAAGAAGGGGTGGAAAGCGACGCTTCATCCGGCAGCACGGAAGACAAGGGGGCTTGTTCTCTACCGACGGAGAGGTGTAGATCGACCGACCAGCTGACCACGGGAGAGACAGCAGTGAGGCAGCCGGCCGTGATGGAGAGCTGGTCAACCCACCGACTGCACAACTTAGATTTGCCTGCACGGTAACCACCATTCAGAAAAAGGAACTTTTGCATCATCATCGTTTACCCTAGATATTGTCCCGAGACAGACACTCTTGCTCCACAGAAAAAGTGATGTTAAAAAAAAAAAAAAATTAATCTTTGTAAAATTTTGTCAAGTAAACAATTCAAATACATAAGTAAATCGTAAAGTCAGATTAAGAACCTTGTTTTCACTAGATCCCATCCAGTCTTGTAATGTGTCATTTTGCTTGGTTAATTCAATAATTCATGTTTCAATAATAATACATTGAGATCTGGATGTCGCTTCCCTCAGAATAGGGTACACTCCAATCTCTGGCGCCCACCTGATTTTTTGGTATACCTAATATTATTTTGAAATCAATGACAGGTAGCAAACGGCCTAACAAAGGGAACACTTCAAGAACCTTCATTTAATGTGAATTATTATTCTAATATTATGGTTGTCAGTACTGGTACAGTCAAAGTGCCCATTTACATGGCAATTAAATAGAAATGATGATTATTTTAGTAAGCCAACCAGAGAGAAAACTGCAACAACATTAATGTGCTACCTATTTTGAAAAACAGGTCATTTAGAAGTTCATTAAACACACATTAACCAAACAACACAGAAGATGGCTTAATACATAAAAATTACATTATATAATTAAGGAGAGACCCTTACAACTTATTACGATTATTAACTTTTTGTTTGTTTAACTGGCAACTAACTCTCTTTTCTAAAAATTTATCTGTCCATGAACTCTACATGCCATTATTCATTACTATAACATTAAAATTAAATTATTTAAAAATAAAGATTGAAAGAACTAAAAAAAACTTAAATTTACTACCTATTCAAAAGAATAATTCTGACAACAAGTTCTGCCAGTGACTGTTTCATAGTCTGCAAAATATCACTGTTGCTTTTATATCTTAAAAGTTTGATACAAGGAAAAAATAATCAAGTGCAAACAGTTTTTAAACTGGTTCAGTGCAGTGCCAAATTCATGTGCCTTCTCAATTGCATTTAAATTATTTTAGCCTATCTGTTTCCTTGTATTACACACACATTCTGTGTTCCAAATATGTAAAAATATTTTTTCCCTTTAATTTGATATATAATGTCTAGAGTATCCCATGCTATATTTCTGTAACAAACTGTTTATTTTGGATTTCAATTGAAAATCATTTTTCAAAGTATTCCATTCTAAGATAAAAATAAAGCTGGATGAAGAGGAGTAATGAAACTGCCTGAATAGATTGTGAACATAAGAAAATTTTCATTCGATTTACTTTCAGATAAGTGAGAGCATGTATAATAACAATACATCAGTAAAATGTCAAGGATCCTAGATATCATCCAATTCCAGGATTAACTCGAAAAACAATCCCGTAAATACTAACAAATAAATCTATTTTAACAGTATTATAAGTTGCAACTTTTCAACACTGATGGTATAGGAAGATAGTGAACAATTTTATTTTTTTATTAAGAAACTAAAACAAAAATTTGACATAAAAAAAAATCTGATGTTTTCAGGAGCGGTAGCTCCTTTTTTTGGGCTTTACAACTCGTCAACATTAGATCTTGGGAAACAAAGAGAGACTGAAATCTGGATGGCCAGACAGGGTTTTGAATCCGTATCTTCCCGAATGCCAGACAAAAGCATTACTGTTCCCACCAAGCTTGATAGTGGTAGCTAGCTAGATAACAGCTGTTTCCTCGCTAATAAGCAGGGATTGTGATATCTGAAATTCAAGTAAAGTGGATAAAGTAAACTACAGGGTTATTACAAAAAGATTATTGCAGTATCAAGAAATCAGTGCATATAGTACAGCTGAAATAAAAATAAGAGTCTTGGCTTATTATGTAGAAATGGAAGAGAAGGAATAGTGGATGGAGAGAAGATCATGAAGGATCCTGACAGACCTGGTAAGTTGCTAGAAACTGTCGATGATGATGATGATGATGTTAATTCATATCTACTGTGTATAAAAAGAATGTACATGGTTATTAGGAGTTATCAAGAGAATCTTCATACTTACAGCAAAGACTTTAATGAGTTGAGATAGGCTCTTTATCATGTTGCCTGCCAAAACAAAATGTGTTAGCCTACTAGCCATTATGTCACAAAATTGGACCAGAGAATGCCGCGATGTAGTATTTTCCTGAAAGAGAGAAACTAATAAGAGCACTACACACAATATTTTTTTCACACAGTTCTTTTTTAGTTTGTTACATTATATATTTTATTCACATGTCACATTCTAAGTTTACTTTTTCTCCTACAATGATTATAGGGAAATGAAAAAACATCACAGCAGTCACCCATTCTTACATGCAATGATATCTTTTTCTTCCGTGCAAACAAAAATTCAGTAAAATGCAACTAGCAAATTCCAGCTGGCAAGAGATTTGACACAATGGAGGATTTCATGAAGATATTAAATCATTGTTAAGTATTACACTGGTCAACAGTAACTTTGTTGCCATTGAGATAAGAGTGGCTTATAAATATTTTATGCTGAAAATTATGGCGCTATGAGCATTTTTGGTCAAGTGACCCAATCCTCTATATTTTTATTTATAACTTTTAAAGCTTGATGATTGTGATGTTGCCACATTTAGCACCATTCAACAATAGTGTGGCACAGTCAATGATGACATAGGTGTCAGTCAGTATGCTGCATGTGAGAGCTACAGACGTAACAGATGTGTATGGGTCTATTAGACCCATTAGCGACTAAATATTTAAGTATTTTTTTCATATTATTACTTTATATTTACCAATTTTATTTTATTTTTTCATAGAACATGTCTGCCAATAAGCCTATGATGCTTGATGAAATAGAAAAATATTTAAATGAAGAAACAGAGAATGATGACTGCTCTGAAACTGAAGACTACTTAGTTATAAGTGATCATGGTTCGGGTTCAGAACAAGACAGTGATGATAGCAAAATATCTAGTTTTGAATGCTCATCGGTATCAATTGTGCATTCTACACAAATGTGTAATGAAAATCTCATTGAATCTAACTAACAGCCAAAACAAGGCATTCACCAACTGGCACCTGATCTTTCCGTGGTTGTTGTCCGTTCAGACAATATCTTCTCAGCAAGCTAGCCAAGTATGGGCTGAAAATATTTGCACTTATTATACATCAAATATTCACCAGCAAACAAAGCGATGGTCCATATCAGACCAGTAACTCTCCAAGTGATGTGGTGAAAAGACTGGTGAACCCAATAAACGGCACTAATCACAATGTTCTTACGGACAATTGGTTCATGAGTGTTTCGTTGATGGGAGATCTATTAGATGACTTTAGTCTGACAAGCTTAGGAACTCTGGGAAAAAACAAAACCAGAGGAAGAGAGGAGTATAAAACACACTTTGGATTTCAAGATAATGCCACATTGCTGTATTACGTGTCCAAACATGACAAAGTAGTTCTCTTAGCATCTACTATACATCATGATAAAAATAGATATAGAAACCGGTAATAAAAAGAAACCTGAAATGATAACCGACTATGCCACCTTCAAATGTGGGGTCGATGCACGTGACCAAATGGCTGGTACATACTCTGTATCCCGACAAACTCAATGTTGGCCAATGTGCACATTTTTTGAATTGCTGAATATTGATGGATTGAATGCTTACATTATTCAAAAGGCCATACTACCCTCTGATAATATCACAAGAAGAGATTTTATCAAAATACTGGCTATTTATTTAATTCATCCACAGCTTCATGAAAGGATGTCTATCACAAACATTTACCAGCACATCTAAAATCGCATCCGAAATATAATCCCAGAAGTAGAACCATCAGTGAGTGGATGAAAAGTGCGTTGTGGCCTATGTAATTCGAAAAAAGATAGAAAACCAAACTTTTTGCTTAAAATGCAATGTACCAATTTGTGGAGAGCACATGTGCTCAAATTGCTATAGCTAATTTTTACATACAAAGCCACTGAATAATGTTGATTATGTGATCTGAATCAAATAAGGTGTTTTATTTTTGTTAGTTTTGGAAGCTATTTTTTTATGTGGGTTGATTTGTTATTATTATTTCCATATAGCTATACCCTTGTTAAAAATGAGTTATTATAGATTATATAGCAATAACCCTAAATCCTGTCAAAAATTATTTAAAAAATCAATAGTTTTTATTATATTTTTTTGTTTAGAAGAAACAATAAATATTAGTATTTGCTTCAATATGTTGTACGGCAATAATCCTTGTTAGACAGAAAATATTTACTTTTACTAAACAGTTTTGGAATAAACTCATAATATCATACTGGTCTAGCGGATCCGGTAGCCAGT
>JARYHS010015655.1:0-11127 GCA_031002005.1 Vandiemenella viatica
AACGAATAAACTGAAATGTATTCCGTTTTTTGTGGGTCGAGTACGTGACAATTTTTCACAGTAACATGAGTGTACCACCTACCGGGTATAGGACTGTCTTTGCAGTTGTGTATAATGGGTTGAATAATTCCCAGGAGGAAATTTAGCGATGTGGCGATTCAGGTCGTTCGGATTAATATGAGCATGGTAGTACAATTGATAACATTCAAACTATTTCATAGCTAAGATCAACTGGTAATTTATGAAATGTCGAGTGCTTGTCATTCGTTAAGAATTTGAGCCGCTCTCTTTGCGACAGCTTTGCTCTGCGAAATTGTTTAATTACTAAGCTCCAGAAGGGTCCTACCAAGACTGTTAGGCAGTGTCTACTACGTGCGGAAGAATCGACGTCATGATTGTCTGATACTTGGTACCGCTCCACAATGACCCGAAAAACGTAAGCGCAATTCTATCATTATTGGCATATCGCCTTGGATATTGTGTAGACTGTTAACATTATAGGCTTTGTTTTTATGGCTGCATAACCTTTCTGTTCAAGGCTGCCAATAAACCCTCTCGCAGGACTGCACCCGACCTCTTGGTCTAGCCAGCGAGCTACGAACTCTCTTTCCTAAATTACAATATCTTGTGTATTGTATTGAAATGAACGAGTTTTGGAAATGATTGTTGAGAAATGATGTTTGTGGAAGAGGATTACAGAAAGAATAGACAGGATGGTAGGTCATATTTTGAGACCTGCAGGAATTGTTAATTTGTTTGTGGAGGGAAAAGTCCGAAAGTAAGAACTGTAGAGGAAGACAGAGATTATAATGGATGAAACAGTTAAATGAGGACGTAGGGTGTTGGGGGTATGTTGAGATGAAGAGGTTAGCACAAGATAGGAAGGGATGAAGGATTGCATCAAACCAATCGAAAGAGTGATGACAGTATAAAAAGTTGTATTTATCGCATTCTTACTTGCCATGGAGAGAGTATTCATTAGGGACGTTATTTTCTATCAGTTCTTTCCTAGTCTTCTTTTTAACTTACATCATATAATGTAAAAGTAGATGTCCCATAGGGGAATCTACCATCTTCATGATGAACCTTTTGTCCCTTAACAGTGTTCTGTTCGTAATCTATTCATTACTGTGATTTCGTTTCTATTAATGTCTATCTGAACTTACCATGATTTTTAGCCTTCTTCGCCTGTGATAGCCCTCTAGCATCGTTCCTTCTTATGGCTTTCTTTCAACCATCTTGTATTCCTTTCCATACTATAACAGACCTGTATTCTGCTTAGCGTACTGGTACCTTTCCTACAATCATGTAGTTAAGTTGCTGCTTAATATCCGCCACTTCGTTGCCAATTACTCCAACATGGCTCGGAACCCATAGGAATTTAATTTCTCGTCCTTCAGCTGATAATTTCAGAAGTTGCTTGGTTATCTAATAGGCTAAGTAGCTTAAATATTTATCTCTGAGAATTCTGATGATGTGTTTTAAATTTGTTTTGCCATCAGAGGAAATGATTCGTTAGATAGCCCTTTCTGTTGTGTATAATAGATCGCTTCTAGTGTGGCAAATTTGATTGTAACCAAACGATTGCACAGCGATGTGATTTGCAATATGTTGCCTACTTGAAAATAGGATAAGCATTGGTTTTGGCGCCAAGCAACTGCCATCTAACGAATCACACCCATACAGGTGACAGTTATTACAATAAATACCGTATATTGATGTTTTAGATATTTCATTTTTACTAGATAGTGGTTTGGCTGCTTTCTGTAGTAGCTGCATAGCTTATTGAACTACTTTGCCGTATAACATCAATGGAAATACCTTCATCATTGTTACAGGTTTGTAGAAAATTCAGACTCTTACTGGGATTCGAATCGAGACCTATCGATTTCGAAACGATCATATTTTCATGTTTCTTGATGTAATAACTTATGTATTGAAAATATTACAAAAGTTAGTTGACAAAAACAAAATTAATAAACATTACAATATAGAAATATCAGAGGAAATATTAATTTCGTTTTAAAAAATATAATCAGGGAAAATCAATTTGCGTTTCTTAAATAATAGTAAATGCATCTCCCTATTTTCTTCTCGAATTAAATATTACCTCAAAATTAAGTTTTAATTTCTTGAATTTATTAAGTAGGCCTATTTAATAAATAATGGTCTTAACCCTAATCCTATGTTGAACCATGGTTCAGTTTTATCCTTCCTTCCATCTCTTGTAACTGAATGAGTACTCTAAGAGGCTTCCATGTATTATACCACTATCATTTGACTATATGATTTTCCCAGTAACCCCACACTTACTTCCACGCTTCTTCCGATGGTAATGGTGATATGTAGGATGCGCACCACATGTGTTGAACAATCAATAATGTTGCGTTTGCTCCGTTCAGAAATAATGGCGAGTGGACATGAGTCTACTCAATTGCAAGTGCATGTCGCCTCGACTCCGAAGTGGTAAGTGCTGTACAGAGTTCAAAGAACGCCAGAGGACAAAAAAATCCCTTGCCTATAGGCACTTTATCTTACAGGAGGTTGTGAAACTAGCAAAATAACCTTCCGTCCCATGTACCATATTGTATACTTTACTCGAAATAAAGTATTCTTGCATGCTTTATTAGTAAGAAAAAGTATGGTTGGCAACCCTAGGTGTAGGGCATCTTCATTACATAAGATCTGGTGTCATTTTTCACCTGTCATCAACCCTGAGCTATTGAGTGTAGTGAAGGCACCTTTCATTTTTGTTTGCCTTCACAGCTATATACTCACTGGTCTCCGTTGCTGATGGAGACTGCAATAATAAAAATAATAAATCCTGGTTTATCTATACTATACTGAAGTAGTTCTAAAATCGTAAAACAACGACCATTGCCACCCGTTTTGACATAAAATGGAAAACTCAACAGTAGCGGCTACGACAGAAATCTAGGGAGTCACTAGGAGGAACCTGCGACGGAGATTATTCTATTGTACAAGGGTTGTTCAATAAGTACTTAGAAAAATTGAAAAAAAAAAAAAAAAATTCTGTAGATTTTATTTTTATTTTTCAATGCATTCTTTTTTTTATTTTTATACATTTTTCCAAGCCCTCCAAAAATTAGGTTTTTGGAAGTTCAGCAAATAAACATCTGTTTGGGCGATGGCCTCCTCATTCAACGAGAACCGTTGTCCGCCAAGCATATTTTTTTTTTTTTGTTTAAAAAAGTTTGGAAATAAAAAGAAGTCATTGGGAGCCAAATCTTGTGAATACGGTGGATGTGATAACAATACGAACTTCAGTTCCATAATTTTTGCCATTGAAACTGTGTAGGTGCGCACCCGTGCATTGTCCTGGTGGAGGATGAACGCGGCACCCACCTTGCCGAAAATTTTTTTCGCACCTATTTTTTCGTGAAAAAATGAATACACTATACCTTGCGATATTCCTGTGGCCTCTACTATTTCGCGCAATTTGATTCGTCAGTCACTTAAAACCATATCACGGATTTTGTCAGTGATTTAAGGGGTAGTCACTTCCGCTGGATGTCCCGAACGTTGTTCACCTTGTGTGGATGTTTGGCCATGTTTAAACTCATTTACCCAATTGTAAACAATTGCAAACGTAGGACCAGATGTGCCATGAACTTCATCCAACTTATCTTTGATCTCTTTCGGTTTTAAGCTTTTAAAATAAAAGTGTTTAATCACTGTTCGAAACTCCGATTTTTCATTTTTCTCAATGAACAACAATTGCCCCGTCAATCGACAACAACGATCAAACCACATTACGTAAGTAGCTGAGATTTTATCTGCCAACTAGTGAGTAATGATACTTACTAATAAAAAATTATTTCATTGATTTTCTAAAGACTTATTGAAAGACCCTCGTATCTTAACATGAGTAAATGACCGAGCGTGGTGGCCTCGCATTCGGGAGAGGACGCGGGTTCAAATCCCTGCCCGGGCATCCAGATTTGGGTTTTCCATGGTTTCCCCAAATCACTCCAGGCGAATTCCGGGATGCTTCCTTCAAAAAGACCATGGCCAAATTCCTTCCTGTTCCTTGTCCCCAGTCCCATCCCATCTCTAATGACCTTAGCCGTCGACTAGGTGTAATCCATAGCTAAAAAAAAATATGAGTGGATGATATTTTTTCCGTACAACGTTCCTGTTGTTTTACTACGGTATGTAGGGCGTGAAACTAGGCGGTTCAGATAGGTAGAGGAACCTAATGGCCGGGTGACCGAGGGGCCATAATCTAAGGATGTCGTCTGTAGTGTAACCTCTGTGAGGCAACTGCCAACGTGCGTCAGTGCTTCCGCGAGGACAAGGTGAAAGGAGCTGTCAGCGAGCCAGAGAAAGTCTGTACACTCAGGAGCACCGAGGGTAACAACTGAACAAACAGGTGCCTAGCCACGCCAACTCAGGGATGCAGAATAAATCTGTTCTGTATGTGCATGCTACAAAATGTAACATTTTAGGATGAGGTAATAAACTTCTTTAACTGTAATATTAAAATATATGTCGCATTATTAATTCAAAACAGAAAAAATATCGTGAAAAACTGTTTTTTATTCACAATCACAGTGTCAAATTAACTTAGTCTACAACCCGAAGGTTGGATGGATCTTCCCGAAGGAGGCATACTAAGCCATTGTGTTAGAGGTAGGACGGCCAGTTCCTTTCCCCTGGGACCTACAGTTTAACGTGGGATCCGAACCACGGAGCGTCCTGGCATAGCTCACATGATCAAACACAACTTTTATAAATTCCTGCCCCCCACGAGATTTGAACCCATGACTGGAACATCAAGCTTATGAAAACAAACGCTTTAACCACTTAGCTACCAGACCATTAACGTTTTGTCGAGTTCCATGTTCATTTTTTTCGATCTGTGCTAAATCTGCCATTGAGAGCGTATAAAGATTTAAAACTATTTGTTTCTCTGTTTATAAAACGAAATAGAGGCCCACGATTGTCTTGTCCAAACTGGCTTTGAGAATATTTTTGGCTAGCGTAGCCACTTCTTCGCCTACAGCAATACATCCCTCTTCCTTCTGTCTTACAAAATCTAGTACTGTGCCAAATTCAGTCATATTAGGATCCCCTTTACACCAACAAAGTATAACGACCACTGTAATCTACAGAGTCACAGCATGTAGAGTAAAATTTATCATTGTCTAACATAGAGCTTCTTTCGGAATAGAAGCGTTTGAGATGTGGAGCAGAATTGAGAGGATAAGCTGTGTAGTGGTGATTTGCTGAAAAGAGAGGTGATTGGAGGAAACTGCTGCAAGTCATAGGAGAAAAGGAAGAAGAAATGGAGGGTCACTCGTTGAGAGGCGAGTGTTTGTTAACAGACTCCTTGGAAGGACAAGTTTGTGGGAGGAGAGTGAGAGAAAGGAGGTAAAAGATCACAGATAACATCAAAGGAAACGGCAACTATATGGACATGAAGAGAAGAGCAGGCAGACCAGTCACGAGAAAACCTGCCTCACGGAAGAACAATTATGATGAACGTTGCGTTGATCGAAATAGAATCTAATACTGCCGGAAAAAATGCAGTATCCACTATAGCAAAAAAAAAAAAACAAAAAAAAAACGCCTCCAAAGGATCATATTTTGGTAGAAGACCAAAAGGCATTGTTCATTACCAATTCACACGAACAAAAATCGCAGGGAGTCTTATAAAATGGTAGAAAAATAATAGAAAATTGTTTGCGTAATAAACGATGGTGATGAAAACTGCAGTCGCTAATGATTTTATTGCTATCCCGTAGACTCAGGTCTTCAAGGTGCCGTGATGGTGAGGGTTAGGTGGTTGGAACCGGGGTGGAAATTTCATCATCGCAAGTCGGGCCGCAGCGTAGGATAGGTGGCGCGCTCAGTTCCTAATCACCAGAGTGCGTACCAAAGTCATCGGGTGAATCTCAATCCTCTCCGCAGCGCGTACTGACTGAGAGCATATGGTGCTATTGATAGTGTTTCTTTCATGGGATAGGGACTTAAACTCGCCAGGATCTTGGTATCTTTCTCAAGAGTAGACCTGAGCGGGCCGCAACTGAGCTTCACCCTTCCTTTCTTTCATCTCCCATCGACAACTCAACCAACTCTCTACACTGAACATACAAACCATCCGCGTGATGGAAACCTACAGCGACACAAACACTTCACACTGGGGAAGACAACGGATAATAGTGACAGTTCACCTATCAGCGATATTGCTAAGGAGAGGTAACACGCTGTCCTGTTACCCTGGGAATATACCAGATGGTGAAAATTACTTCAAACACCTGAGATTTACGAAATGGGCCAAGACATTAGATATTTGGATAATAGGATCTCCAATAAACAATCGTTATAAGTAATTACAAATGAACGTAAGCAAGCAGCAGGGATTAGATCTGTAACGTAATACAGTATCAGAATTTGTGGTTGTCTCAGCACTGGTCGGTGCTGTTTAAGCACGCTCGTCACGGAGGCGATGAGACAGCTGGGTGTCCTCTGGTATGTTGGCTTGGATCGCACACAGGTCACTGTCCTCGAAGGCGCGGACGAGACATTCTTGCCTGCTTTTTGACATGCCATCACTGCGGAAGTCTTCAAGGGCAACTTACCTTAGGACCTGTACGAAGAAGCTGACTCAACGTTGTTCTTCTGGCAGCGAGAGATTTCATGCACCTTGATGTTCCCGGCATGCAACAGTAACGTACCTCCAAAACGCCAGTAGCAGGCCTCTAATTTTTTTTAGTCTTTTTTGTATACATTTAAAAAAAATATTAATTACGATAAAGAGTATGCTCTGATTGAAATTGTTCTGCCATCTACTTTCGCATTTCACAAATTTTTATCTTAAAAACTTTGACTCATTTACTTTCCCCTTTTACGAATTTGGATGTTCTGTCTTTTAATATTTTATGTTAATTTTTTAACATTTCCTTATATAATTTATTCCATTTTTTCTTTACTTATGGCTTTACGCCTCGCCGATGTCGAGGTAATTAGAGGCGGGAGGGGACTGTGGACAAGGAACGGGAAGGAATTCGGCCATGGCCTTTTTGAAGGAAGCATCCCGGAATTCGCCTGGAGTGATTTGGAGAAACCATGGAAAACCCAACGGATGGAGATTCGAACCGGCGTCCTCCCGAATGCGAGGCCAGAGCGTTAACCGCTCATCCACCTCGCTCGGTAGTTTATTCGAACCATAACGCCCTTACCTGCCAAATAACATTTTCCGTCTCTACTACATCCGAAATTAAGTTGCAGTTTGTGGTCATGACCGTCTATTTTGTTTCTAAATTTTTTAACCATCAGAAAAACAGATATGATACGAGATATGGTATAAGTATTGGAACTTTAATACTGGCAACATTGATATAGAGACGCCAAGTAACAGGACTAAATAATGGAGCTTATACCATAAGTCAGTTATACAGGGTGTTACAAAAAGGTACGGTCAAACTTTCAGGAAACATTCCTCACACACAAACAAAGAAAATATGTTATGTGGACATGTGTCCGGAAACGCTTACTTTCCATGTTAGAGCTCATTTTAGTTTCGTTAGTATGCACTGTACTTCCTCGATTCACCGCTCGTATTGTGGACGGCTGTGATACAATACGCCATTCTCCAGGGCTGCATCAGCGCATCAGGGATTCCATGCGACGGAGGGTGGATGCATGTATCCTCGCTAACGGAGGACATTTTGAACATTTCCTGTAACAAAGTGTTTGAAGTCACGCTGGTACGTTCTGTTGCTGTGTGTTTCCATTCCATGTTTAATGTGATTTGAAGAGAAGTAATAAAATGAGCTCTAACATGGAAAGTAAGCGTTTCCGGACACATGTCCACATAACATATTTTCTTTGTTTGTGTGTGAGGAATGTTTCCTGAAAGTTTGACCGTACCTTTTTGTAACACCCTGTATATCTACCTTACATCAGAGCCAATGTACTCTCCCTTCCCACATGACCTGCATGCGCAGTGACAAGAAGAAATGAGCCTCATGTTAGCTGACGTTCTAATGTAGTGTCGTCACAATGTTTCTGAAACAGAGACAACGGTGTTAAGGACACGACAGTGTCATCAAGGTCGTCAAGAGGCTTGCAGAAAATCTTAATGTCCTTGCAGTAAAGTGAAAAGACGGATAATGACTTTACTGAAGTCTTAAAAAAAAAAAAAAAAAGATTTACCAAATGTTTCTTATGGTGTCGTATGTATCAGAGACGTAAATAATTAAAAGGAACAAAAGTACTGCAATGTTGTTGTGAAGAAAAAATAAGAAAGTGAAATGGAGGGACAGAATGAAGAATGAAGAGGAGCTGAAGAGGCTAGAAGAGGTGAGTAAGCAGATTAGGAAAAGTAGAGGATTACACGATAAATAGAAACTATCTACAGAAGAGGATGGAAGTGTAAATAAAAATACGGTCAGAGAGAGGTTTTGAAAATTAACAGATCGAAAAGAATGTAGGAGCTATAAACAAATGAATGAAAATGCACTGAATGCAAAGAAATACAGGGAGCTCAGTTGATAACTGTAGAAAGTGAGGTCCATTAAAACCTTCACTGAAATGGTAACTATGAAAGTCGAATAATAGCTATGGTTCTGAACGAAAAAACATATCCTCCGCGTGTTTCCTCGTATTCTGAGCTCAAATCAGGCCATTTCATGCCATTCGTCCATTTTCCACATTATTTCCTCATTTTTCGTATTTTCCGTCATTACATCATTAGAGACCTGGCACGATCTATGACCGCCTCTCTAAATCCATCTATCAATCTCTCTGTTCGTACCTCATGTCCTTGGGCTCAGAACAACAAATTCCGAACCACAACCACGTGACCTTCACCGCCGGTAGAGTTTGATT
Organism: Vandiemenella viatica; assembly: GCA_031002005.1. Taxonomy (NCBI): domain Eukaryota; kingdom Metazoa; phylum Arthropoda; class Insecta; order Orthoptera; family Morabidae; genus Vandiemenella; species Vandiemenella viatica. The sequence continues at coordinate 8,857 of JARYHS010015655.1, forward strand.
TGTGGGCTCTGTTGTTTAGTTTCCATGTTAGGTTGCATGTGTTATTTGCTCGATGATAGACTGGGCCACAAAAGAGACTGTATCGTTGGTGATGAGTTTAATAACTGAAATGTTGATTGCTTTTGTGTTAAATCCGTAAATAATGCAGTAAATATATTTCAGACTTCTTGATGTCCTAATATCTGCCTCTGGTATATTTGTACTGATTAATGTAAAATAATTGGATATAATTTCGGGGTCTTCACCGAAAAATCTCCCAATGTAATGTAACAAGATTGTTTTAGTTCTGTACATACGAAAAGTAATTTTCTCATTTGCAAAATTATTAATAAATTCATCACGTTTAATTACTCGTGTTCGATAGTCTGCTCCTGGCAATATCATTTAATCTGCTTACATTCTGTGACAAATAAAGCTTTGTAACTATAATAAGAATGCAGGTTCAACTATCATTGACAAGTGGGTGGGAAATACACAGTTCCTAATATAATTACTGAATTTTCGATAGTTCTGACCCGTAGAATTAATGATATCCTATTCGAAATATTCTTCGACTAACAGACACCTATCAGTGCCCGTACCAGCTTCTGGGAACTAGGAAAATTTCCTTAAGTTCTCGAAACCTAAATTTTACAAGATTACGAGAGATTCACTACACTACGATGGTGTAGGAATGAACCTAATAATAGGAGACATGACCAGTCATTCAGTACATTAAAACAGTGAACTGAAAGAAAAAATTGAATAGGTGTGAGGTACAGAATACGGTAGAAGTCAAGGACGCAAGTAATCCATAGAAGTATGTATTTAGGTAAAGGAGAATTTAGATTCTAGGTTCGTTCTTGTGGAATGTGAGGGAGAAAGTCTAGTTATGGCTACATTACAGCTGCCTCGTGACTGCGTGGGATGAATAACCAGCGGCACGCTAAAGCTCGCGCAATGTCCCGAAGTGTTATGCAATGCAAACTTTCCACATCACCGCGCTTATACCACTCAGAGGCTGCACATTGAACTTGGTCTATGCAGGAGGCGTTGACATTGGTTGAGCACAATAAATCTGAGGGAGGAGTGGCATCCAACAGTTAATTTAAATCATGCTTTAATATAAGCATCCTATCAGCCTCTGATAGTATAGGTCTTAAGGGGCGTACACATCTGAAGGAGATAACGCACGCACGGGATCGAGGGAGGCTGTAGGCTTTGTGTGGTACCAACGCAGTTCACCGAGGCACCGAGAGGGTCAAGTTTCATCACCGAATTCTCTTTGAAGTACCGGCACGGACGAATGGCGAATGACCCGCGGCAGTTCTCCACGCCTCGGTTACGGTTCAACATTGATAAGCACGCCTCATCTCGGTCCCGTACGTGCGTTTGCCTCGTTCAGATGTGTTCGCGCATTAAAAGGCAATTTCCCTCCATACTATTAATTCTGGTTTTACAGCTTGAAAAGTTGGAATATTTTGATGCAATAATGGTTCAAGATCTTATTACATTTAATACTTTTACAGAATGTCTAGTATAAGTACGTGACATTGTTTTGGGTATGGTCACGAATCTAGAATAGTCCCGGGTTTGGATCTCAAAGGTCTTGACAGGTAGACTTGATGAGGATAAAATACGAAAGTGACGTGTGTTACGCCCCAGGGATTCCCTCTGTAAAATGTTAATGAAATGAATTTGAAAGGATTTAGAAATAACAATAGAAGTATTAAAAATTGACAGACGTGATCTCGCTAAGTACCTAAAGATGGCAGAATAAATAACGTAATAACCCAGTTACAGTGAGCATACAAGCAAGGTTCAAGTTTTAATAGCCTTAACATCAAATCTGATGCCTATTATAAATTCCTACATATTTAAAAATGGTCTAACAGATTGACAGTAGTAATTGAAAACAACGACCTGAAGGATTTCATTGAATCGTACAATATAATTTAATTCCACGTGTTTTCAGCCGTAAAGTTGTACCCTGTATTTTTAAATAAATTGATGTATTTAATTTGAAATGAAATGCTACGAAAAGTAAAGTATTCTGGCAATTCATTTCTTCATAGTTACTCAGGTATTAAATTGCGCTCATAACGTCGAATTTATAGTAACTTTTCTGGCCGCTGTTAATTTGCCAACTAAAGCCGGGCGCAACACGTCATCGTTCGGTGACGTCAGCATCATCTCCAGCCAATAGCCATCGAGGTGAGTGTGGACTAAGCCTACGCAATTAAGTAACAGATTGTAGTTTTATGCTCGCTTTTTATTTTAGGAGATACTAAA
>JARYHS010015658.1:0-75228 GCA_031002005.1 Vandiemenella viatica
TTTACTATTTGGTTTCCTGATAAACCAAGGCAATTTTGGGATAAATTTGAGGTACTATTTATTTAGTACTAGCCATTTTATTCGTATCGATTTGCTACTTTAGAAATCATGGCGTATTTCCAATTCCTGTGATCAAAATGAACGGTCAAAACAGCAATAATGTTATTGATGGATACCTAGGTAGTAGGAAGGTGTAGGTTAGTGAAAATATGCTGCTCCTTTACAAGTGAAAACTTTATCACACAGGACCTCTGCATCTCACTGCATATGAATTGGTTAGCCAGGTATAGCTGTTTAGGTACGTTAGGCTGCTATGATTTGAGAGGGGTGGTGGTAGGGGTTAGGGGTAGCGAAATGATAATGTTATGTACAGCTCTATGAGTAATACCCAAGAGTGAATACGGACACCAGAAGTCATTGACAAAACGGTCACGTTGCAGAGAAAATAAAAAATAAAAAAATTAAGTAAAAATAAAACACCACTACATAGTTATTCAAAGGCATAAACGTAAGCTTCTGGGACAGGTAAATTTATACTGGCATTAGAGGACAGGAGACCCTAAAGGATAGTTCGACCACAAAAACAATCCCGTTTAAATTCTCTGCTTAAACAGCCTCTGTGGTAGAGCTGAAGGTTTTTTTTTTTTATTTTATTTTTATTTAATTTATTGGTTTTTGGTCGTAAGACCATTTCACCAGCCTACATACAAAATTTTTCCTGTTACAGTTATTCTGACGTTTTCTCTTAACGTATTTTACATATATATGATATTTTACATGTTACATGATTTACACGAGGGATTTTACATGATTCAGATTTGAGGTTTAACATAATTCAAATTGACATTTTACAGACAAGTTTATATGTACATCTATATACGTACCTACACACATACATACATACACATACACACATATATACATACACCCATGAACATACAAATATATATATTTATACACACACACATATACGCACACATATATATATATTGCGTCCATTTGCTTATATTGTTTTCTTCAGATGTTAATCTGCCCATCTCTCAGAAAGTCTATAAGTTTTATGTATATCTTCGCGTGTCTCGACGCTAGAAGAGTGGTTATCGATGTGGGCAGAGGCACCTGGAGTGATAACAAGCTGTTTAACAGTTTTTGGCTGTGGGTGTGGTATTTGCTGTATGCAAAAAATATGTGGTTTAAGTCTGCTTCTTCCTCCACGTCCGCGTCGCATTGTGGAGTGTCAACCACGCCTATTCTATACAAGTGGCTGGGGTAAGTACCGTGTCCTAGTCTCATTCGTATTATAGATGTTATATATTGTCTTTTTGCTCTGAAGTCTTGAAACCAAGCCTTTTTTGGGATTGTTGGTTGTATGGTAGCATAGTGTTTACCTTTGTGATACGATGTTGATGTCCAGAATTCTTGGAGGTCTTGTTTCAACTTCTGTTTCACTCTGGGGAGGAAGTCTATGTAAGGTATGGGCAAGAATAGAGGCGTGCCTTCTGTAGCTCCGCTTTTAGCGAGGGCGTCTACCAATTCATTGTATATGAGACCCGAGTGTCCTTTCACCCACATGAATCTTATATCTGGAACTTGGGTTGATACTGCGCACTCGATGATGTCCATAATGTAGCTGTTGCTGCTGAGGTTCCACTGTGGGTTCTGGAGCCGCTGTAGTGTACTTCTGGAGTCAGTTAAGATCAGAATTTTCTCAAAATTTTGTTCCATCCCATAATTGATGGCTTCCTTAATGGCTAGTATTTCAGCAGTGTAGATTGAGGTCTCCGGTGGGAGTAAAAAGGATGCTCCGTAGTTGTTGTCTGGGCAGTAGTAAGCGCATCCTACACTGTGATCTGTTTTCGAACCATCCGTGTAGATGTGGGTGAATTCCCCCCAAATCGCCAATAAAAGGAGGGAGGCAGATTTCGGATTTAGTTGGGGTGGTAGAATATAGGTTTGCAGGGTTGGAACAGAGCATTCATAAGGTTTCGAGAAGACTGGTAAGGCGGGTTCCTTCGTTATAAGCGGCTCTGTGAGTCTGAGGTTGAAGTAACTGTACACCAGGAGCGGGCATCGTGGAGGGCGTTTTTCTCCGAAGGTTCCCATGCTGTTAGTTAAGAGTTGGAGTTTCGGGAGTAAAGGATGTTGTGTGAAGGAGAGCCTTTGGAGTAAGTATTTGTCCGCGAGATATTGACGGCGGAGTTCGAGTGGAAGCTCGCTGGTTTCTATGAGTAACGCGTTCGTGGGGGAGCTTTTCATGGCTCCTATGCAGATGCGAAGAGCGCGATACTGTAGTTGATCTAGTTTCCTTATGTGCTGTTGCGGTGCATTGCCATACACGATGCTTCCATAGTCTATTCGTGATCTAATTAATGACCTGTAGAGTAGTAGGCAGGTTGCAGGATCTGCACCCCACCATGTGTGAGCTGCTGCGCGAAGTATATTTAAGGCGCTGCTCGTTCTGGCTGTTATATCCTTTACATGTGCGATCCAGGAAAGTCTGCTATCCAAGATGAGTCCAAGGAATTTTACTGTTGATCGTACAGGAAAATCGTATTGTCCCAAGTGAATGTGTTCCAGCGAGAGTGGGCATCTTTTACGAGTACACAACTACTGATGACTTTTGTGGAGATAGGGATACGCCTTGTTGCAAAAGCCATTGGTGACTTTTGTTACTGCTTCTGAGATCCTCCGGAGTATCATCCAAAAACACATGGAGTAGACATAGATGCAGATGTCGTCAGCATACTGAAGGATCTTGATATGTAACCCCAACAATGTCTCTAGATCACTGGTGTATATAATATACAAAAGTGGGCTTAGTATGGAAACCCTGCGGTATGCCTCGATTTATTGTGAAAGGTCCAAATAGAGCGTTGTTCCTCTTACGAATATAGATGGTGCGTTGATGCAGGGAAGAGTATATACCTTGCAATAGATGTTTCGGGAGGCCCACCTTTTGTAATTTCCTCATGAGGATCGGTAGATGTACGTTGTCATAAGCACTCGAGATATCAAGAAACAGTCCCAGTAAGTATCCGTGGTTATTTATTGCGCGTTCGATATCTGTCGTGAGTATGGCTAGGCTGTCCATGGTACTACGGGCTTTTCGGAAACCAAATTGTGATGCTGGAAATTGTTTGTTTGCGTTCCATCCACCATTCAATGCGATGTTTCCAGAGACGTTCTGCTACTTTATAGACGCATGAAAGCAACACGATTGGGCGGTATGAAGATGGATCCTTGGGGTCCTTTCCGGGCTTGAGAATTGGAACGATTACTTGAGTAGTCCATGTATCTGGGAGTTTGTTTGTTGACCACAGCTGTTGTATCAGCTGTAGCAGGTAAATTCTTGCTCTTGGGGACAAATGACGCAACATGGCGTAATGTATGTTATCATATCCTGGGGCGGTGTCGCTGCATGAGGCTAATACCCTGTCTAATTCGTGCAGTGAGAAGGGTCTTCGGAATATGTTATGATCGATGTCTTTTTTCTCTGGGTTGATCATACTCTCGAAAGGAGGTAAGGTGACCGATGGAGGGGCAAGTACTGTGGCAAGGTCTTCGACATCTCAGGTGATTGTTGAGGTAGGTGATGGTTTCTTCTTCATTTTTCTGATCATGTTCCATATTTCCTTTGTTGGCGTGTCCTTAGATATTTTCGAGCAGTAGGTTTTCCAGCTGTTCCGTTTCTGCTGCTTAAGGAAACGTTTAATTTCCGCGTCTATTTTCTTATATTCCGTGTATGTCTCCCATGTGGATTGTTGTTTGTATTTTTTAAATACTAAACGTCTCTTGGCAATCATTTTTGAAGCTTCTGGGGACCACCATGGAGCAGGTGTTGCTGGTTTCCTCACATACTAGCGGTTTTGGGGGATCGATATGTTTGCTGCTTGATTGATTAAGGACATGAAAGAGTTGTAATTTTCCTCCGGTGAGGCATTTTGTACACAAGTGTGGAGCAATGAGTCTACAATTTTGGAATATCGACACCAGTCTGCTTTATGTATGTCCCATTTGTTTTTCGGGAAGCTTACAGTCTGTTTTATTGGGGTTAGATAGGAAATTATAATGGCCAAATGATCCGATCCCAGCGTGTACGGTACGATACTCCATTGGAAGTCACTTGAGATGGATGGAGAGATTAAAGTTAGGTCCACTGCTGAAGGTCGGTGACCTGGTCTTGGGATAAGAGTGGGTGAACCGTCATTGAGGATTATCAGGTCGTGGTCGTCCAATAATTCTTTAACTGCTTGGCCCGGTAGGTCTTCATTTACGCATCCCCAAGATGTGCTGTGTGCGTTGAAATCACCGGGATATAGGGAGGCTCTAGTTGTCTGAGTAGGTGGTGCCATTCCTGTAGATCTACCTGCGTGCGTGGGGGACGGTAAATAGAAATAACAGTGAGATTGTAAACTGGTAATACGATCTGGGCAGCGACGGCTTGGAACTGATGAATATTGGTTAAGTCTAGTTCGATCTTTCGGAAATCTAGAGTAGTTTTAATCAGTAGTGCCACACCGCCGTGGCCGTCTATTCGATCTTCTTGGAGAGTTGAATATCCCCGAAACTTAGTTGCTTGGCGAAACCAGGTTTCGCTGATTGCAGCTACTGATATTTTTTGAGAGACTAACTCTTGTTGAAGGGTTTCTTTATTTGAGATCGCTGATCTGGCGTTCCACTGTAGTATCTTAAATTCCTCCATTTGTTGCGAATAAGTTTGTTAGAAGCTGACGGATGACACCAGTTGGAAGTGATCGGTCGGGTGCGGAGAGAGCTTCGGATATAAAATATGTAATTAACTGCAGGAGTTGTTCAACTAATCCTTCATGTCTTGCATGGTTGGTTGTATTATGATATAGAGGAGGATATGGATTTTGGATCATCGGAGTGATGGGTAGTTGTGCTGGGATATACGGCTTTTGTTGCCAAGGTGGGGTGGCATAGATGTGTTGTGGATTTGTGGAAGGGGTAACAGAAGGTCTGTCAACTCTAGGTTGTATGGGTTTGCCGGGAGGTGGTGAGATTGGATTGAGATTTGGGGTGGATGCTGCTGCGTTTTCTTGTCGCGGCCAATGGCTTTGTGGCCTCATTTCTTGCGCTGCGTTTTCCTGTTGAGGTATAGGCTGATGTGGAGGCCTCTGGGTGATAAGTGGAAATTCCTCTTCGTTCTTATGGGAGGGTGTTGCTGTAGCCATATGTGCATAGCTGTGGAGTCTTGGAGAAGAGATTGTTTGGAGACCTGGATCGTTATGAGCTGCGTTATATTTTAACTGTTTTTGTTGTTGATATGCCGGGCATGTTATATCTGTGGCGTAATGGGGGCCGTGACAGTTAACGCGTCTGATGGTGGTAATGTCGGAGCAGCCTTCCATGGGGTGGGGTCCTCCGCACTTATTACATCTAACAGAGCTCCGGCATTGCTGTATCTTATGTCCAAAGCGTAAGCATTTTTTGCACATGATCACTGGTGAGATGTAGGGTTCTACTGGACAACGCTTACCGAGGATGTAAACATAGCTTGGTAGACACTGAGAGCGGAATGATAACAGACACACCGGTATGGCTACGCGTTCTTCGCTTTCCTGATGCGAGCGTTTCCTCGTGAAGCGTTTAACTGATATCACGGGATAGGCTGACTGGATTTCCTCCTTAATTTCATTTTCGCTCAATGATGTGTCTACATTTCTGATGATTCCAAGTTTATGCACAAGAAAATTAGGAATATAGGCTTCCAAATTTTTGGAAGTCATTATGGGTAGTTGAACCAGTAGGTTCGCTGCAGCCGCTGATTTCATTTCGATTCTTATTCTGTTTTTCCCTAATGAATTAATGTTTACTACATCCTGCTTGATTTGAGGGTTATGTTGGAAAAGCAACTTCCCGACTGCCATTGGATGGAGCATGCCAACATTTTTCTCCATGCTCTCGACAAAGACGTAAAAAGGTCCTATGTCTGTATCATTATACCGATTGTTTTTACTTGGATGTTTTTTAGTTAGGGTTGCTGGAGGTATGTTCACTGGAGGAGAGGACTGACTATTTTCACCTTGGTAAAGGGGATTGGAAATGCTTTCCTCTATCACTACGTTATTCGTCACTGCTGTACGTAATCTTTTACTTGGTTGCCCGCCGTTATCTAAGATATTTGCTCTGCTTTCGTCTACTGGGGGAGTAGCCATGGCTGGAGGTGTACCTGTTGTCCTGTGTTGCAGGTGAGAGCTGAGCTGGATGGCAGTGCTGTTTTCTTCCCCAGTTGAGAAGTCCATCTGGTCGTTCTCGTCTGGTGGAAGCCCTTGCTGGTAGGGCGTCTGTGTTGAATTTGGTATTAGGGCTGCACACATCTGGTTGTCATCCCCGTTGTGGCAGGCCTCCAGAGATTGGCGAATGGATTGGCCCGTGTCCCGGACCGTCTCCATTGGGGATTGCCTCCCTACCCTGTTTTTCCCGGCACACGACACTAATTCTTTTGTTGGCGTTAGAACGGTACTTTAAAATTATGTCACACTTACATAAAGTCTGCTATTCACAGGTAAACACGATGACTGCACTGCACGTACGAGGAAGTTAACTCCGCGAGCGCTCGCGCTAGACTGCGGAGCTGAAGGTTAGTGAAGTGAATATAAAAATACCGGGCCATAACAGAATCCAAACTGGTGACTCCTCAGGCCTAGTCCACTAGTCCACTACATTGTCAACAAGCTTTGCTTTTAACTACATACACACGCACGCTGCCAGTCCAGGAAGGTAATAATGTTCTGCTGATTCATATTACTGAATGCTTTCTTTTGGCGGCATGTGTATGAGATAAGGTTAACTGAGAGAGAGAGAGAGGACAGAGCAACGTCTCACGGTCTTTGTTTCGTCAGCTGACAAACGGTGGTACATGCAGATAACTTGAATTTTTTCTACGTAGACTGAGCCATCCTGAAATTACGTCACACGTTTAGGGGGGATAAGTCTGCAACCTATGACACGGAACGGTAGGAGAGAAAGGGAGCAGGTTTCAAACTTCGTCACTTCACATTGGGAGTACTGTTTCAATTAAGTTCTAAATTTAAAACTGCAAAATGACTGATGTCTCAAGGGGGAGGGTAGAATGATACCAAAACGTGTGTCATTGCAAGGCAATAAGAGTGTAGTTTTTTTTTAAATTAAATTTCAATAACGTAATATATGGATTCATCAATAGTGCTAAACACAGAGTATGGAAAAATTAACAATTAACAATTAACAATTTAAATATCTAGGTGAAGTAATTAACGGATTTGATAAGGAAGGAAACATATCAAGAGCAAGAAAACTAGAACTAGCATACCAACTGACTAAAGATACATACAATAAGAACAATCTCTCAAGGAAAACTAAAATCAAACACTACACCACAGTAATCAAACCAGAAGGTCTGTACACCTCAGAATATTTGTTCTTTATAGAATCTGGATAAATAGAAGAGATAGAGAAAAGGGAAAAGAAACTATGTAAAATAATTTGGGGACCACTAAAAATTTAAAATGGTGAGTTTAGACACCGGAGGAATAAAGATCTATACAAAGAAGAAGAAATGTCAGACAGGATCAGAAAGAGGAGAATAATTATTTTTTTTATTCAGATAATGAGAATGGATAACAACACACTTACAAAAAGAATTTTCAACCATAGTTAGAAGGGTAACTAGTAGATCCAAGGAGTAAAGAAAGATATGACTGAGATAGGAATAACAGAAGATTTAATACAAGATACAGCAACTTTTTGGAGATTGATCCAAAATTGTGAGGGTTTCCAGGAGATGGAGAAGAGGAAATGTGGTAACACATGGACGGAAGAAACAAGGAAACAGCAAAATGAAAGGATGAAGAACTATTGGAACTATGGCTTTACGCCTCGTCGACGTCGAAGTCATTAGAGACGAGATGGGACTGATGACAAGGAACGGGAAGGAATTCGACCATCGCCTTTTGAAGGAAGCATCTCGGCATTTATCTGGAGTGATTCGGCGAAACCATAAAAACCCAAAACTCGATGTCCGGACGGGGATTCGAACCGCCGTCCTCCCGAATGCGAGGCCAGAGCGTTAACCGTTCACCTGCCACGCTCGGTTTTGGAAGTCGAGAAAAGAAAGATCGAAATGGATGCACGGGATTTCTTTTCGTGATCCTTAGATAGCCGATTCTGATGAGAAGAAGAACGTGATATATGGATGGCATCTTAAGACAGAATAGCATGAAACGGTATCTACAGATCAATAAATTACATAACGAAAAAATCAGATAAATTGTTATACACTGAAGTGCCAGAGGTCATGGGATAAAGGATGTAAACCACGGAATATAACGTATAAACGTGACGTGCGGTGTTGGGGCTCTCATTTGCACTCTCGTGAGTCGTGTGAAAAGTTTCTGGACGTGATTTCCCCATACACCTATTTTCGCATTGCACGAATTTTCAATTCAAATTCACCGTTTGAAGGAACTTTTTTAAGGATATCTCTCTATTATTTATTCCGATTCCTGTCACCGTTATCCACAATAAAGAAATAACCAAATTCCTTATGCGTATTCCTTTCCACGTACCATTCCAAATTCTTCTTCAATATCGATACCTATTCGCTAATGCATGTCTTATACACTCCAACACTCTCTTTACCCGCCTCCTGTCTCGCACTGTTTCTCAACAAAGCTCCTTAATTGTGTCAGTAACTGAGTGAAGTTGTACCGTAATTTTCACAAAAAAGAAGACAAACACAAATGGCACAAACCTGTGCCAAAAATGACTGACGAACACCTGCCAAAGTTATATATGAAGTATCAGATAGCAGAGACGTAGGGATCGGAACAGGCCAAATGGCATAACCTATGAAGAAGACCGTACAGGGAAGATGTTTTTTCCTTAAAAGCCTTTCTGCCAGCTACAACTTGCTCAATTTCATTTCATACTCGTGTGAATACTCTGCCATGGAGTGTTATTCCTCATTCTAAGTATGTATACTCACTTAGTATATATACGTACATTTGTGGATTCTCCATTTGAGTATTTTATTTCTACAGCATTTTTCAAATATAATAATACAGCAAAACACTATTATTAATTAATAATACACTATTATTAGTTAATAACGCCGATGCCAGTCTCGAACCGGTGGCTTCTACAACTTGTTGCCTAGCCTGCACGCTGCCGAGGATGACTCGTTGGTTTTTCGCTGCTGGCTTATGCTGGTGAATCGACAAGTCTTACGGCAACTGGCCAAACACTGCTAATGACAATTATTAATCATGCAGTGTGTACGTGAAAGATAGGCGGAGAGAGAGGAAGAGTGTGTGCGATGGTGAGAGAGATGTAATGCTGAGTTTGTTCGGTCACAACAGTCGAACAAGACAGCAAAAAAAATAAAAAAAATCATCTTCTGTACCGCAGAATGACTGATTAATAACACCATGCTGCTGGAAGTTGTAATGTTACATGTAAGTATTGTGTAGATTAAAAAGTCCATAGAACAGAAGAAACGATTTTTCACTAACGTTGCACTACATATTTGATTCGAGATATTAATTTGGACAACACACATATCCTTTTGCATCATTGGGTTCTTATCATGTAAATGCGGTTTTTGCTAAGTATTTGATTTATATTTTATTCTACTGTACTATGTTACTCCAAATCTGAAACTAAAAGTTTTCAGCCAGAGGTTAGCATCCTACATTAACATATATTATTGCCGTAAAGCATTTTAAAATCGGATTTTTTTAACTTATGGCGTTACACCTTGTCGACATCGAGGTCATTAGAGGCAGGATGGGACAAGGAACGGGAAGGAATTCGGCCAGGGCCTTTTGAAGGAAGCATCCCGGGATTCGCCTGGAGTGATTTGGGGATCCAAATCTGGATACCCGGACGGGGATTCGAACCAGCGTCCTCCCGAATGCGAGGCCAGAACGTTAACCGTTCACCCACCACTCTCGGTGAAAATTGGTTTTCCAGGATTCGTGTTATGTTCTAATGCAGTGAGATGGTTAACAGAACGGTGAAGAAAGATTTAATTTCATTTCATTTAATTGCAATGGAGCGTACGCCCATCTTTTCACCCCTCCTCCCTTTCCTACACCCTCCTACATTTGCCCTCTGTACTCATACACTCCTCCTGCCCTGCCATCCCTAAATATTATCCTATATATATACAAAAATATTTGCCTGAATGCCCTGAAGCTTTCTGCCAATACCACAGCGAAGAATAGGTAGTTTTCTAAGCGATACACCAAAGCCGTATGGTAATGTCTTTAGAAGCACAGTCAAAATGGCTATCTTTACTGCAGAATAATTCATGTGCGAAATACGATCTCATAAAAAACCTGGACTTCAGTCCTTTCTCAAAAGGGGTGAAACTGGTACATACAGGAGTAATGTAAAACGAAATACAAATGTAGTAAGAAGTAATCAGATGGTAAAAAACGAACACGACTGAAAAAACCCTCAAAAAACAGCAAACATCAGCTGTAGTGTATTTCTTAAAATATTTTCGTAATGAAATGTATTGAGAAGCACGTTTCACCGCAAGTGGTGTAAATTTCGATTAACATTTATACCACGATTATTACGCCAGACAGAAATATACGGCAGTAGTACAGCAAAATCCACACTACATTGGGTTTATGGGGAGTGTGACTAGCACTTACGCAGTGAGAAGTCTGCGTTGACCCACATACCATGCTGTTGGCTACCGACCCCGTAACAGTAGGAAGACCGTTAACCATCGTGAATCAAAATCGTCGATAGCGTGTCTATACCACAACCTCTACCACGACCCAGAAAGCGCCGTGTATTATCTCATTCTTATTAACCGAGAAAAATTTTAATAATTCAATATTGTTCAAGCACTTCAATCATTTGTTTAGTGGTAAAAAAAAAGTCATTATTGTTGTGCTGAGTAGCCCTCAGACACATTTGTATAGGCCACAGGTAGGGACACCTTTATTGTTGCATGCTCAAGAAATGCAACAGCAAGGAAGATTCCGTCTTAAGCAGACTTCCACCAGCAACATACGCTCCAGCATATTAGGAGCGCCGAAGGCTTTGCGCGTTTGTCTGAATGTGAGGTCAATTGGTGATAGTCTCACGACCCACGCCACTAACGCATGAGTATCAGATTGTTCCATGCCGGGGTTCATACGATTGACAACCGGGAACTTCCACCTCTGCAGGGTCCTCGCGGCCGGGACCACGAGACGGGACTTGCCGGACTACCGCCGTTGGGTGACGACGTAGGCCTGGCAGCCCCTACCACCGCTACGTGCTTCGCTAGTCACACAGCAGACGAACTTGCCAGGAACGGGACGACTCCACCTGCAGTGTTCGTGTTCGTTCAGTGGTAGTTTTATACCGCCTATCCAGCCAGTAGTGTTGAAGCGATGGGAAACTTCGATTTCCACGTGCTCGCCACCCTTTCCGAAAGCTGTCGATCCAGGATGCCGGACCCAAACTGCCACCTCACTCACGCTGGTTATGTACACTTGGTGTAATCGCGACCACCCTGATTCGTGTGCCCCGACCAGAAAGCGCAGAACGGCCTCTGCAATATTCTGTTTCTCTCAGTACCGTATTGCGAGAGATCTCACGCTCTCGCCGACAGTTCGTGGCGTATATTTGACTGCGAACAATAACGTTAATGCAATTACTGTCCTTCACACCTTGACGTTTCTTGTTTCCTTGTTTCTTTATATCAGAATGTACTATTTATGGAGCCCATCATTTTGTAATTAACAGAATCCTTTGTGTAGTATTAAATGTTGCAAATTGTAGTTTTTTACCCAATTATTGGACTAAAGATAAGAACCCCTCTTTGACGGATAGTCCAGGGTTCTGCAATAGGAACAGCAAGCAAATATACCCACAATCAAAATTTTAGAGCTCTGATATAACCTGAAAAGGTATCAAACAGTTTAACACATCATCATGTTGCGTTTTCTGACATCAAACAAAGAATAAATGACTGATTTTCTAAATGTGGATGAAAGAGCGATTACCTATAATTCTGCGTGGCAGGGTCACTTTTGAAGGAGCGGAAAGTAATTAAATATTCCCATACACAACAACATTAACACATAAAGAGGAAAAAAATAAGTTATCTTGTTTCTGACTGAAGTTCACTGGCTGATTTCTTATCCTATAGAAGGATTTAATGAACTTCAGTTAATTTGTAAACAGAACTTCCCAAAAATCCTCTACCATCTTCAATGATCGCACAGAGGCATAAACGAGGATATAATAATAAAAAACAGCTAACATCTCACATCTACCTTAGCTCCCCGTTCAGTTTATGCAGCATTGATGCATCTCAGCTTTATAGAAATCGTGTGAGAACCATTCTAGATACGGATCATTACCTTTCTTCGATTTCTTTAAGACGAACCCAGGATAAGAGTTGCAAGGAGCAAGTAATTATTTTCACTTTAGTTGAGATAACTAGAAGCTTGGTTTCGTGGTAAGGAAAGACAGTACACTCCCAAACCTTTGGTGTTGTATCAGGCACAAATTTTTGTATTATGCATAACTAATTCGCCATTGAAATGTTGATCATATGTCATCATTAAAAACGTAATGACGGTGCTGAAAGATAATTTCTAATAGGCCACACAGAAGTTTTTTCATATGTGAATGGTCATTGAACTTTAATATGTCGAAGCGGAAAGGATTTACTAGAATGAAAAGCAGTATTTGAACTGTGGCATGTATTGGTTTTCTCCGATATGAGGCCATGAAAATTTATTGACAAAAACTCTTCAAATGAACAATAGATTTTCTTATAATACGACTAAGCATGGTGTTGTTTTATGTATGGTCACGTGTCTAAGATATTTCCCAGTTGGCTGACATGTTTAGGTGGGTAAATGCCTGCTTTGTCCAGGGTCTCCTCTTGTGACTTTTTATTGCCATGCAAAAATTACACGAAACTGCTTGATTTCCATTTGAAAAGGAACGTCAGCACCTCTTTCGGGTGTTTGGAGGATTGTGCGTGAAATGTACACAACATCACCCTTGGCAAACCCACATAACATTTTTTCAATAATCAAGTTGGTGCTCGACCGCGTAACCCGTTTTGATCTCCTTCTTGAGTTTGCTGAGTGACGACAGAAAAAATAATAATTAAAAAATAATAATAATTTAAAAAATAATAATGATAAAATCGGGACAAAAGATCAGATTTTAGGATCAAATGTCATGGCCTGATACGGCTGAAATACGACTTTGATCTGTATTTCATCTTATGGGTTCGTTCTGAAATATTCGAAGTATTTTTGTTGTGTTTGAACGGAGCTGCAAGTATTATTAGAAATATTAAACACGGACAGATATGGTATCTCTATTGCGTTGATATAACAAAGATACCAGGTACACTAATATAACGCTAAAGAACTACGGACATAATCCATGTCACCATCATCCTATGAAACAATCATTTGTAGAGAAAAGCTATGCGTCATTGGAGATCCAAGGCCACCAGTCCTTACCAGTTAGGCAACGAGACGGCAAAAACGCACATACTCTCTCTCATAGCTTCTATCTCTGTCCTTCTCTGGTGCTCGCTCTCTCTCTCGCCTTATCGCAGTAAGTCGTGAATCTCTGTTTTCTGCAGCCGATATAAATGAGAGCCGGCAAGAGTAGGATCGTCAGTGGAATACGAGACGCCAGAACTGTGACAGCTGAAGTATAGCAACAGCACTGCCAACCATGCAGCTCGAAAGCATTGTGCCCAACTTTGTAGCGCCAAGTACGCAGGGGAAGCTAGATTTCTACAAATGGAAAGGAAATTCGTGAGTAATTAGCCATTTTCGATAACTCCGATACTCTCAAAAGCTGTTTTCTGTATCTCTTGCTGACGCTACGTAGTTAAACTTAAAGACAAGACTTTGTTGTATTCGTGGTTAGGTTTATAGTTCGAAAACTATCGCCACAGTGCTATACTGTAATGTAATGCCCAACAGGTAGAAGATTTTCCATGCTTCATTACAAAATTATTATTGTTTATCACGTATCATTTATTGCTTATCAATTATTCTTTTTTTCTTGGATTGATTTTAAGTTGTTTTTTTATTATTATTTTTTTTTTTTTTTTTTTTTTCTTCAAGGAAAAGATTCTAAAATTAATTAATCCTTAAACTCAAGAATCTCACCTGTTGTCTGGCATAATAAAAGAGAAAGTTTAATTTGACAAATACGTAATTTCCGAAAAACGAAAATACTATTATAAACAATCATCATTTGTTAGAGCGGTTTCACAGAAAACACAAAATACAGATAGAACTACGCGTTAAGTAATTTAAGTATGTAACTGCGTTATATTTAACCGAAGTAGAATACAGTAAACCTTAAACAGGCAGTTTCCAATTTATTGTTCTGCTTCATTTTATTGCAGCACTTTCGTATTGCGGGCAGTCTAACTCTAGATCGTTTGTGAACAACTGATGTAGTATTCCCTGATCACAGATCAACAATCAGTCGTTCATCTTGACAGTCCGTCACGATAAATCCATTTTGGTATCCTGTGTGATCTGTGGATTTTTTACGTGTTTTTTTCTTACACCAAAACGCTACCTCTACCATAATTTTCTGTGAATCAGTAGGACTGTTAAATTAACATAGTAACATAATATTATACGTCAATGAGTGGTATTAATTGATATTCAGAAATGTATGTTTTTCTGTCTCTTACTTTATAAAATTATGTTAGAAATGTCACTACTGTCAAGAAATAAGATATATGTGCTTTAGAACTTACAAGGACATTTTTAACATTGTTTCTGTGAAATAATTTCCTTTGAAGACCATAAGATCTAATTTTTTTTAATTGCGTAGAACCTAAGTTTATAAACTCGATTAATCTAGAGTTATTTTTTAGTTAGTTGCCAACAATATTACACATTGAAAAATGGTTATATTGCATTTGTTTTATACTCTTTTAGCACTTCATAGTTCGCCCATCAGTTATTAAGATTTTGTATGAAAATTATATACTGTAGTACAACTATTAGCATTTTTCAGCGAAATGAAGCGAGAATTTCTTTCAAATCTCGTGGACATAACTTTGAAAGTAAACGCAAAACTTACCAGATGAAGAAAGACGCACGCATGTAACAATATTTCGGTGATGAAAGTGAGTAATATAGCATATCTATTATTAGTTGAAACTTTTTTCCGTACAGGTGGTGTGTGTTGTTTTCCCACCCTGCTGACTTCACCCCTGTGTGCACCACGGAGTTGGGTCGCATCGCCGTGCACAAACCAGAGTTCGAGAAGAGAGGAGTCAAACTGCTGGCTCTCTCCTGCGATAAGCTCAAGGACCACGTCGACTGGGTCAACGTAAGTACACAGACCCTCAGATACGTCTCTATACAACACTGATATTTACTGACATTGAAGCTGACTGGCTAGTGTTGCTGTGTGTTTACAGGACATCAAGTCGTACTGCAAGGACATCCCCGGCGACTTCCCGTACCCCATCGTGTCTGACGAGACTAGAGAGCTGGCAGTCAAGCTGGACATGATCGACGCGCGCGACAAGGACAACGTAGAGAAGGCCATGACGGTGAGGGCCTTGTACGTCATCGGGCCGGACAACCGGCTGCGCCTCTCCATGGTCTACCCCGCCTCCTGCGGCAGGAACGTCGAGTGAGTACCACCAACACAGCTGTGTTCAAGAGTCACGCAATAATCATTCGTATTCCTTCGTTCAGTATTAACTTCCAACATAGCCTAGACAACAGCACTTAATTTTTGGATATAAATATAAACATTCTATTTAATTCCTGCCATGTACCTGCTTACATTGGATTTTATACTGTCCAAAGTCAAGTAGCCTATTATATTACTATATAATTAGGAATGTGAATTTTCAGTCCACATAGCTGATAATAATGTTGTTAGACATGTATTCTGAGGAGTATAAATACATAGTTAATCTATGCTCATTGTGTCCATTTCCAGTGAGATCCTGCGCGTGATCGACTCTATCCAGCTGACGGACCGCCTCAAGGTGGTGGCTACGCCCGCCAACTGGACGCCCGGCACCAAGGTGATGATCCTGCCCCACGTCCCAGACCACGACTTGCCGAGGCTCTTCCCTGGAGGCGTCGAGAAGGTCGCAATGCCCTCAGGAAACAATTACGTCAGGACCACCACCGACTACTAGATAATCAAGTCGTTGGCTATTTTATATCTGTGATTGATTTCGTTATGTAGCTTTTAGAAATGTCACAAATGTTTGTAATAAATATTTTTTATCATTATTTGCTGCTTTTATTCGCTCAATGTTCAAGTAATCAGTTTTTCTTCCGTGAACCTAACAATCCCACCAAAAACCGTAAATTTCCGCAAAACACATTCAGTAACTGGTGCTTTACATCTTTTATAGAGGACTGTCTTGAGAACCCTGAAAATAAACTTAATGTTGGTGCAAAGTTTTTGGGTCTGTTTAAGGCATATGATACAGTCTCCCATGAAATTTTATTACCGAAACCTAAACACCTAGGTTTTGATGATAAGGCAGTCAAGTTAATTAAATAATATTTAAGTAATAGGTCTCATTCAACAACAATATATCTAACCTTAGGGAGGTAGGGCATGGTGTTCCTCAGGGATCTATTACTGGCCTCTTGCTGTTCATTCTGTAATTCAATGATCTATCACTGAGGATGAGACCTCCAAAAGTTATAAGTATGCTGGTAATCTATGTGTAAAGTAAGCTCTACTATAACTTCTAAAATTTAGATATTTTCATTGCTGATAAATATGCATAAAGATGATGTAATGCCAACATGCATTAACTTAGACAAAAACGCACTATCTTGATATAGGTAATTCTTAAAATCCCAATTTACCTGTAATTCTGAGAAATTCTTGAGAATAATTAT
Organism: Vandiemenella viatica; assembly: GCA_031002005.1. Lineage (NCBI taxonomy): Eukaryota > Metazoa > Arthropoda > Insecta > Orthoptera > Morabidae > Vandiemenella > Vandiemenella viatica. The sequence continues at coordinate 16,899 of JARYHS010015658.1, forward strand.
ACAATCAAATTTAAAATGGCAGCAGCATATTAAACTGATTACAGATAAAGACAGTAAAAGAATTTTCATGACTATGGGACTTAAAGGTATAGTGACAACTGATGTACTACTCCCCAGTTGTTATGATTACATCCATTTCTAAATATCTTATTGAACTATCCATTGGGGAAATAGCCCGTATTCACAGTGTCTCTTTGCCTCCAGTTTGTCTGATATATGGAGCATATATATATATATATATATATTATGAAAATGCTAATCTCTTTAAAAGTTGTGTTGATGTGCATGATCACAAGAGCAGAGATAAACACAACATAAGAATTGAATATTGCTCTCTTAGCATCGGTAAAAATTGTTTTAAATCAATGGGAATCAGATTTCTCAACCATCTACCGAAGAATCTGAGAATAATTCCCCTAAATAAATTCAAAATTAGTGCTAATTAATTTATTAATGCAATATGTTTGACATATAAAACTGAGGAATTATTAATTATAATCAAATACTCCCACATTATTAATATTTTATCATTAATTTTAAATATACAGTAGAGCATCAATAATCCGAACATCAATTATTGGATCAACTTTTTTAATATTTTTTAATGATTTGTGCTCTATTTTACAGAAGCGTCAACATTATTTCTATTTCTAGTTTTACAGTACACTATACTTTGGAACTTTTTTTAATCAAAAATTCCACTAACAAAGAACTAGATACAATGAGTTTTTACACCTTGTGGCTGCTATTGTACTATCATTGCAATATCCTCATGACAAACCACACACTGGCTTTGATGTTGAATGTTTGTTGATATTGCGACATGACAACAATTCATTGAGTAAGCCAGTAGTTTTGAGTTTCTTTTACAAATCTGAAACTTGGTATTATTTTCCAGAGCTTTTGTTATTTATTTTCTGTGTTATTGAGTTTGGTTGACTTTAGTAACTTGTATCAACATAACTCACATATAATGGCACTGTGTTCATATTGGTTCTAAAAGGGAGCATAAGAGTTTTAAAAATAAAGCAGACGAAAAGAAGAGACTCCGTTTGCCTGGAGTATGTAAAATAATAAAGGATGTTATGTAACTTTAATGGCAAAATAAAAACTATACTATCCAAAATTATACACGACGAAAATCCAAATCACCCTCAGTCCCAATTAGTTCAGATTATTGATGCTCTACTATAATTATAATGCTTAATTAAAGCTATTGATTAAAGGTGAGTAAAATTATTTGAATTGATAAAGGCACTGGGCTGGGAGTCATTAGCAGACAGGTTTGTGTAAATGGTAGCTGAGTTCTAGTTGAATATTCATAGAACTGAATTGAATTAAATTGTAAAGGAACAAATGCTCTAGTCACAACTTCCCTAGACGTTCAGTTACTTTCTTATTTTTTATATTATTATCTTATATACAGGTACTTTGAGTGTTAACTTCCACTACCCATCTAGTTTTACCATTTATGAATTTTAATCTTAAATTTCTCCAACTCTCCAAATAAATTATATATAACTTCCCTTGGTAATTTATTCAAATCGCTGACTCCCTGACAACAAAAGAAAACTTTCCCTCTCCCTTATGCATGAAATCAAGTGCCAGGTTGTGCCCATGGACGTGTTTTCCATTCCGAGCACCAATCCTAATTCTGTGACAAATATCCACCCAAGTCCTATAACAAATATATGCCTTGTACATTCCCAGCACTCTCTTCACCCTCCTCTTATCTACCACTGACCCCCAATCCTCCTCCTTTATTATATCAGTTACTGACTGAGTCCTGCAATAATTTCCACAAACAAATCTAGCAACTCCTCTTTGCATGCCCGCCAACTCCTGTATTTGATAGCCAAAATATGGGTCCCATACTACACCACTGAATTCAAGCAATTACCTGACCAAAGTATGGTAATACAGTTCACTAACTTTTTTGATAGATATCCAAATAACTCTTTACAATAAATTAAGGTATTTGAAATCTTTTCCTGCCAGTTGAGTTTACTATCAAAATGTGATGCCAATGTATTTACACTTCAAGCTTTCCACAAGCAATTCTGTACCCACCTTATAATCATAAACATTCATTTGTTTATTATTTATATACCTAATAAGCTGATTCTTCTTGGCATTTATCTTAATTCCATAATGACCTACCCAATTAGATATTCTGTCCAGGTCACCGTGTAACTGTTCACAGCAGTCTTGCATTTCGATCCTATTAATACCATTATTTTATCTCCAAACATCCTCAATTCTGACTTTAATTCATCAACACAATCATTCATTAGTATGATGAACAGCAATGGTCCATATGCACTACCCTGTGGCACTAATAAATTCTCTTTAATCTCTTTTTATACTGCATTTCCCACTACAACACATTTCTTTCTGTCTCTTAAGAATTCCTTTACCAAGCAAGTCACTTTTTCATGCACTCAAATAACTTTTAGCTTATTTAAAACCATTTTGTTGATATGCTGTCAAATAGCTTTAAATAATCTAGTGTTGTACTGTCAGTTTGGCCTCCCAATTCCAAGTCATCTAAAATAATTTGCATATGGCCCACCATCCGAGATTCACATGAATATCCCTGCCTAAAGCCATGTTGTCAATTTGCTAACCAGTTTTTTTCCCATGCAGACATTTCTGATGTAGTTGCATATTATTCTCTCCATCGTTTTTAATGTTAAACTTAATGGACCTGTAATTTTAAAATCTATTTGTCACTCCTCCTTTATGAACTGGTACTACTATCACTCTCTTCCAATCCTCTGGTAAGCAACAAGACTTCAGATTTATTCTAAATAACAAAACAACAAAGGAACTTGTCATCATTCAAGAAAATATCCATCTTCAAACTCATGAAAACTATGATACATTCAAAGTGTTGCTCAATACAATATTTACAACTACACTGCTGCATTGAATATTATTTCTTTCAAAAATGGCAATTCTCTCTTTCTCCATTTTACATCTATACTAATGAGAGCTTAATTTATGTATTGGGATGGAGTGTTGAGATACTCCTATGTCAGACAAATGATATTCAGATATGCACAAAACATCTTCATTTAAACTTCTGGAATTTTAAATCTCTTTTAGGTCTAAGGTAATTTCATCAATTTTACTAAACATTTCTGTTATATTTTGATGGAGGATAGTGGTTTAAACACTTTGATTTAATGACTTTGAATTGTTAAATTTATCAGTATGTACGGGTATGTCAGTTTGAATTTTTTATTTCAATAAATTTTGATGAGCAGAGAGTTGAATTTCCTAATACATTTATTTTATATACCCAAAGAAATAAAAATAAAGGTTGAGACCTAACACCACTTATAAAAGGTACACCTTTTTCAGTCACCTGACATCCTCTGGTTCGAGTTTTATGTTGTGGAAGCTGGCTATGACAATAATTGAAGAGTTGATTCTGGAAGGACTATGTTAGTCAGTAAGAAACAGTTTTATTACCTGTTGCAGGGAGACTGATCGAAATACTTGGTGGAAGAAAATAAGAAAAGATACAATGGTAGTGTGTGCTGTAGATGCTAGTGAATGGAGCTAGAAAGTTATGTTCCATTTGATGAATAAGATAATAAAAATGTACCTAATCAAAATTTGAAAGATTATTTTTCTAATAACTTCTAAACCATTCAAGAATTTATACATAACAGAGATGTGTTGATAACTCTACAATATATTACAATGTATAGATATGAAAATTAATTTATAAATATAAGTTTTTGGAAGAAATAATACTTTCCACTGTTACTATCACCGACTGCCTATGTGATATGTTCCCCAACCCAGAAGTCTCTCCTCAGTGGTCAGCTATGTAACAATAATAAACAATAGAAATATGAAATGAAATTCAACAGTAGAAGCAAATATGGCACATTCTGTTGAGAAGCTCAGACTGGACTGAAGCCTCATCAAAATGTTTTTATTTTTCAGTTTGTGTTAATATCTCTTGATTATACTGAGTGTAGACATTTCAAAAAATTTAAGAATTCTCTTATTGAAGAAATGGTATAATTATTTTTTGTTACTTGCTCAAGTTTATAGACCCATTTAAGCACAGTGCACTTAAGCTAATTTGGAAGGTAGAGGTACTGTACATAATACCTATAACTTCATAAAAATAACTCAGCAGAAAATAGAAATAATAGGAAAAGTAAAATCATCACTTACCACACATGAAGTGAGGTTGTAAAGGAACACACTTCACAATATTTTGGTATAAGCCTTAATCATGATTAGAGGAGGAAGTATGGCAATGGGATTAGATGTGAACCCACTGAGATTTACCCCATGGCTAAGCCAAAGATGAACTACATGGGATGGTTGGAAGGATGGGTATAGCAATGGTTGGGCAACTTAGCAAACATAACTATGGGAAATTATAATCTCTGTAACAGTTTGTCAAAGTAAAAGAAGATGAATTTACATAATTTTTAAAATAAAATAAATACAAAAAATATTTTGAATCAGGCAAATAAAAAATAAATTATTTAAATATTTATAATGATATATGAGGTAAGTATACTGATGAGGTAGTAAGGGATGTTGTAGTTGTGGATGCCTGGTGTCAGTGATATGCTGTAGACTAGTTCCCATCTATGTAGTTCTGAGCTGATAATAGTATCAGGAAAAACCCTGACAGCTGTCACTGTGAACCAGGTGATTAATTTAATTTAATTGCAATGGAGCACATGCTCCGGTGGCAATTTCCCTACACACCCAACTTCCCCCTATCCTGCACCCACCTACATTTGCCCTCTACAAATTTTAACTTTAAATTCTTTTAATGTTTTCAGTAAGTTAAAGGCTGTTTGAGTTATGTAAACATGCATTGGTTGTATTTTAAAATATATTTGTGCTGTTTCTGTTTAATTCATCTTGAACCTCTTGAATTTATTTGTGGTTACTGTTATATTTACTTTCTCTATTGTTACTTATTTTCATCATAAAATAAACTGCTTGATATATTATAATCACAACTTAATGATTTATCTTCTAAAAAAATATAGTTTGTTTTGTCATTTATTGAGCAATTAAATAAAGAAGTGTGTTACTTTTTTGAGAAGAGTGTCTTAAACAAACATGACAATAATTGGGGACTGCTTACAGAAGTAAAAACTTAAAACTATTAATATCATGCATGCAGCACATTATACTTACAGCTACAGATGTACTAAGTAATAATAAATAATTCTGTGTGGTTGTAATGAACCAGTGACTGGATTTCTAGTGGCTGCTCATCCCGCCCCTGCCTTGGCCGCCTTAACCTAACGCGGTAGTCCTACCAGGTATAGAGGACCTACATTTTAACATGGAATCTAAACCATGGAAGAATACTAAAGTACTTCACATTACACAAGAAGCTATGACAGATGTGAAGGTTTGGTTAATTGTCTATGAAAAACCCGCCGAGATGGAGATTCAAACCAGGGACCTCTCATTCGCGTCACACACTTTAACCACTGAGCCACCAGATATACCATTATCTTTAGCATGTCGGTAATACAAACTCATAAGATTTTACCCATCAAAAAATTGCCTGATATGTCTAAAGAAGTTTTCTCTTCAAAAATTAAAAATCTAACTTACTTTGCAACCCAATGGTTCGTAAAATCTTACCACAGGAGATGCACCAAGCTATTGTGTCAGAGACAAGAATGATAAATCCTTTCTACCACAGAATGTTCCAGAGTAGATCATGTAATCAAAGACAACTCCTAAAAACTGTGGGTTTTTATGAACAATGGTGATAGAAATTAGGGTAAGGGGGAAAGGAGGAGAGGCATTAGGTTTCTGTAAATCAAACCTCAACAGTGTTTTCTATTTGTTCTAAAGTACATGTATGTGAAATTACATCAAAATTGGATAAAAACTGTGTGTTTTAATAAAGATTTTTTTTAAAAAAAATGTCCTGCACTCATATCATATGCACAACTGGTGACTGTGACTGCTGCGATCTGACGTGCAACAGGTGGCTTCTTGTGAACTCCTAGATTTACCCCTCTCCAAACGTCGGGTAACATGACTATAGAAGTTTTCACTTCAAAAACTGCTTACTTTATCAGAAGCCACACTGACAAAATTTTTCTTAAAAAGATAATTTGCTTTAATGTTGATGTTATTCCATTTTTAATTGATTTCATTTTTCAGTAAACATGTTTTGTTTTGCAAAATGCAACAGTTTTTAAAAACAAAATGAGGAGTCTTGTTTTACATTATTTTCATTTTTTTTCTCATCATTGATAACCAAGGATATGATAACAATTGTTAACCAAGTGTTATGATCAGAAAACTGGCCAGTATGCCTGTACACTATAAAGCATCACTGCATTGAGTAGAGATTTACAACTGGGTTTGATGCACCCACATCCTAATTGCAGTTTTTAGATGGTTTTCTGCAATCACCTAAGCAAATGCTAGGATACAGTGAACCTTCCAGAAACAAGTATACACTTACCACACAGAACAACAGTTGGAAAAACATCTACTCCCTCAGCCAAAATATGACAGGCCTGGTAGTAAATGGAGTTACATTTTAAAATAATCCAGATGACCTGCAAAAATGTGTAAATATTTGATCACAATGATAATAATGATATAATCAGAAACTTGACAACTGATACTGAATGAATGAGTCTGTACTTGTTTAACCTTAACATTTGACTGAGAATGAACCAAGTCCAGGATAGAAAAAAAGGATCATACATAGAGTTAAAAAATATATCTAATAAGCTTGATATGGTAAAGTATGTGTTGTAAAAAATTTTTGAATTTCTTTTCAACTTTATGGAAGAAATTTATTTTAAATGGATGCAAACATTAAAAATCCAATACAAAATGAGATTCCTACATGGAATTTCAATTACTTCTTAGAATTTATCTTAGGAGCTACAAGAAAATTACTGTTATAAATCACAGCAAACCATGATGGAAAGTTCCCTAAACTTCCAATTTGCTTGTTAAGCTTGTTTTTATTCAGTTTTTTGCACTGTTGCAGGCCATTTTTTTATCACCTCTTCATTGACACATTCCATTCTCATGAACACTTACAAATTAACACTTTCAAACTTTCTCATGCTTGAAATCATCATGTGGTTATCTCTTGCCTTCCATTTATTAATCTTTTTCTTCACCCTATAGCCACACAGACTTAACTAAACTATGAGCTAATTAGCTTGTAATGTTGCATTAAGTTGCTTGCAGATGACATAAAACTCCATGATAGGATCAAAACAGCAGAGGACTGTGACCAGGTGCAGGGTGATCTGGACAGGATATCTAGCATAACTGGTAAAAATGATATGAATGTAAATGCAAAGAAGAGTCAGCTTATTAGGTACATAGATAAAAAAAACTTAAGTTTGATTCTAATTATAAGGTGGGGAAACATTTTTTTTGTTAAAAACTTGAAATGTAAATTCCCTGACATAACATTGGTAACAAACACAACTAGGCAGGACACATTGGACAGGTAGCAGAATACGGTTTTAAAACTCTTCACCTGTTGGAGAGAATCATGAGGGGATGTAACAGAGAACTAAGGAATTTGGGTTAAAAAACCTTGGTTAGACCATTGCTTGAATATGGTAGTGTATATGGGACCTACACTCTAGGTCTATCAAATACTGGAATTTGAAGGGTTGCAAAGAAAGACTGGATTTGTCTTTGAAAATCACTTCACAACACGATTGGCAAATCTTGTATCTGTATAAAAATAGACTTGTGTCTCCCTATATTTCATTTTTCAACCATCACTACCTAACTCAAACCACTGGTGTCCATCTATGGTAGTAGCATGGAGTTTCCCATCATACACAACATTGGCCAAATTCCAGTAGTTGTAAGGATGTGGGAGATATGGTGCTTGAAAGTGGACAATCTGTAACATTTTCATATTTTGACCAAAGCCATGTGTATCCCTATATTTCTTTTTCATGCCACTACTATATAGCGCAGACCACTGGCATTTGTGTGTGGTAGTGGCCTCAAGTCTCCCATCATGCTTTATAGTGGTAAGATGTCTGTAGTTGTGTGGATGTGGGAGATACATTGGTTGAAAGTGGTCGACCTGGTGCAATTCTGTATTTCGACCATAGAGGTTTTGTCTCTTTATTTCACCTTGCAGCCAGAACTACCAAGTGAAGACCACTGGAGTTTGTGTGTGGTAGTAGCCTGGAGTCTTCTATCATGCACTTTAGGGATTGTATGTTGGTATCTATAGGGCTGTGGGAGATATGGTGATTGAAAGTGGTCGATCTGGGACATTATCATATTTTGACCAAAGGGTATGTAGTATTTGCATGTCAGTAGCTTTGGGGGCGTAGGAGTTAGGTCAGTTGAAATTAGTCGACAAATGGCATTTTCATATTTCGAAGGATATGTGTGTCCCTATTATCCACTTTGCAGCCTCATCTACATGGTGCAGACCAGTGGTGTTTGTGTACAAAAGTAGCCTCAAGTCTTGCATCATGCAATATATTCGTTGCATGTTGGTAGCTGTGGGGTTATGTAAGATATGATGGTTGAAAACAGTCGGCCAAGGGTATTTTGTTATTTCAACCAAAGACATGTGTGTTTTTATATTTCACTTTTAAAACACAACTACCTAGCACAGACCACTGGTGTTTGCGTGTGGCAGTAGGCTCAAGTCTCTCATTGTGCACTATGGTGGTTGCATTTCAGTGCCTCCGTAGATGTGGGATTATGGTGGTTGAAAATGGTTGACCAAGGGTATTTTGTTATTTTAACCAAAGACATGTAAGTCCCTGTATTTAACTATGTAGCCTAAATACCCCATGCAGATCACTTGTGTTTGTATGTGGTATTTGCCTCGAGAATCCGTGGTTGCATGTCAGTAGCTATCAATCAAAATTACTTACAAACACTAATGACGTCATGAGCACCAGCTAGTTAGATAATAAAATAGCTTAAATAGGATTCATTGGATGAAAGGATAAGAATGAATAGAGCCATGGAAGTGTACAAGGCATTTATTGGAGATGAGGTATGGAAAGATATTGGTGGAAGAATTAGAAGAGATGCATGAAAGGGAAAAGTTGACCATGACCACATACTGGTACTCAACTTTAGGTATACAGGTGTGGAAATATTTTCTTTTTTGGGTAAGGGGATTTGGGATTGGAATAAATTAGCAATGGAAATGATGAATAATTTACCAAAAATGCTAAAAGAATTTAAAGTTGAAGTAGGTGGGAAAATGGAAGGGAAAAAATGGATGTGTTTGGGAAATTGTGACTGAAGCAAGCACTCCATTGTGATGAAAATAAATTAGATTAAGATTTCATTACCAATGTGTGCCTGTTACATTCTCTTTAGATACATTGTTGCTGTCAGTAATTTCCAGTCCAGTTCCTTCACAGTATCAGCTATCAAATGTGTTCTGCAGCAATTTTCACATATAAATATAGTTGTCCTTCTTTGCGCACCATCCATTTTCTTCACCTGATGAATGTAATGTTGGTAACATACAACCATACTCAAATACTGACTTGACGGAGGTTTCATAATCCAGTTTCCAATCTTTCCTAGTACATCTCTCCATTACCCTCTCATATAGAAACAGGTATCTACAAATTTTCCTAACCATTTCTGCAATATCTGAACCAATAGTCTTATTACATACTGATATGTTAATGCTTTTTATTTAATCATGAAGCCAGCTACCACAGCAATTTTAAAAATATACAAAGTTTCATTTGTATATCAGCTGTAGCAGTTTTTGTCTTTTTTTTCATTCTTTGCATCCAACTAAATATTTTAAACTAATCTTCCTGCAGGTTCATGAACATGATACCAGAAAAAAATGGCATATATTTGTCTAAAGTATGAACAGTTATTATTGGTGGACATTTAAATTTACTGGCTGTCATCTGGGTAGGAAATAAAATCAACCAAAATTGGTCAATGGGAATAAACTTGTCGAGATTCTTCCTAGTAAACCTTGATGATAACCCTGTGGCATCTCGAGTAATTGAAGGAAAAAATAAACATGAAGCAGTTCTGATTGATATTAAGGAATCAGTAAACCCAGAATTGAAGATGGTGATAGGTACAGTTCTAAAAAGACACATATTTCAGAATTTAATTCAGAAGTAAGTTCAGCCATGAAAGGAAGGCACAAATATTGGAGTTGGAATGGAAACAATTCAAGGATAAATAAGAAAGGGAAAAGAAATGTTTATTACAAAACAGTGAATAAAATAGATCCTCCATACTATAATAAAGGCATTGGTGAGAAGAGAACACTACATACATAGGATACAGAAGGGCTGTAGGGGGCACTTAAAACTAAACAAGAAAGTAATAGCAGCAAAGAGGGAAGATAAAGTTGGGTTTATAAAGGATACTATATATGGAAGGGGACAACTGACTAACGCATTTAGAAATTTCTCTGGCAAACTGAGGAAAGCATTGGTATTTAGACAATGGAAAATGAAGATTGAGAAGAATTTACTGAGGCTTTAAAAATTAAGAAATATTAGTTAAATGGTTTGGGGAGACCTTTAGGAATTATCATACTGCAATGGAAGGCATTAAATCAGAGGAGAAGTTCTCCAATTATGTATAAATGACTACAGATTTTGAAATAGATACTGAGGAAATTATGAAGGAACTAAGAAATTAAAAATAAAATAAAAACTTAAACAGACTGGGTAGATACTATTACTACATACTCATTAAAGATAACAGAAAATACCTTGAAATATTATTTTGATTGAGTTTTGCTGTTTGCCTGAGGACTGGAAAAGTGTGGTAGTAATACCAGTCTGGTAATACCTGTGGCTCAATGATTACTAATTAGACATATGATTGTAGATAACATACCTGACTCGGGACATTCACTCAACCTTCACCTCAGGAACAGCTTGCTATATAATGTAAAACATGCCAGGAATCTTTAATGGTTCATCTACCATGTTGAACTGCAGGGCTCTTTATCTGGTGTGATTATAAGGTTGGGTTAGGTAAGCAGGAAAGAACTTGTCACTGTAACTGCAATAATGGGCTAAGTAGGGCTATACCTAATGTAATAAAGTTGAAAAACCAAGCATGGTGGGTGAATCCACACCTGGGCATAAAGAAATCAGTTTTTGATCGTTACCTTAAAACACACATGGTTTCTTCAAAAATTCATGGCCAAAATCTTTCCTGTTCCTTGTGTAAAAGATGTTAAGGTGGAAAGCTATAAACAAAGAGACTGAAAATTAGAGGTTGATTACCTTGGCATCAGTTGTATGTAAACTAATGGAGAGTTTGATATGCCACTACATTAGAAAAAACTGTGAGAAAAAAAAAAATAGTTTAAAAATTTACAACATGGATTTAGGCAAAAATATTCATGTACAACTCAGATTTTGGATGAAAGGGACAAAGAAATCAAAACTGATAGTATGACACTAGATTTCAATTTAATTTAATTGCTATGGAGTAATTTGAATCAGTGCGCTACAAAATGGTGTAAAATAATGTGAAAACCATTGCAGTTGATGAAAAAGTCACTTGTTAGGTAGAGGAATTCCTAATAGGTAGAGAGCAAAATGTTAGGATAGGAAATGCAGTATCAGAAAAGGCAGATAAATATTGGAGTGTCATACAATAGTATATTAGAACTATTCCTATTAATTATTATGATGAGTGATGGTGTTAAATGTATAGAATTAGTCATAAGTTAGATTATTTGCAGATAAAATTATGGTAAATAATAGGATCAATATCAAAGAAGCCTATGAGCAATTGCAGTGTTACCTGGACAAGATATATAACTGGGTAGGTCAACATGGAATGACGATGAATGCCTCGAAGAGTTGGCTTATTAGGTACACAGATTTTTTTTTTAGTAAAGAACTAAAGGTTGATTATGATCAAAGGATGGTCAAGAAATTAATTGTTGAAGGTCTGAAGTGTAAATATGTTTGAATAACATTTGATGATAAAATCGGTTGGACGAATGTCTTATTGGGCAATTGATAGGAAGAGGTTACAAAATGTTTCATTAATTGATGTGGGTGATTAGATATGTACAGTTGAGAGAAGTGACAGGATTGGGTTACAAATCAGTTTGACATCAGTGGTAGGTAAATTAATGGAAAGATTGATATGCAACCACATCAGAAATATATTTGAGGAACGTAAGTGGTTTTCAAGCAGGCAACATGGATTCAAGCAAGGATATTCATGCGAATCTCAATTGGTGGGATATATGCAAGATATTTCAGATGAAATTGACAAGGGAGGCCAAATTGATAGTGTAGCACTAGATCTGTCAAAGGTGTTTTGACAGAGTAAGCCATAAAATGGTAGTAAATAAGGTAAAAACCATTGGAGTGGATGAGAAAGTGATTTGCTCGGTAGAAGATTTTTTAAAATATAGAAAACAGAAAGTTAGGGTAGGAAATGTAGTACCAAAGAAGTAGAAGTAAAAATGGGTGTGCCACAGGGTAGCGTATTGGGACCATTGCTATTCATTATTCTAATGAATAATTGTGTTGATTGTTTACTATCTGAAATTAGATTGTTTGCAGATGACATAATGCTGTATAAAAGAATCAAAACGATAGAGGATTGTAAACAGTTGCAGGTTGATCTGGACAGGATATCTAGTTGGGTTGGTAAGCATGGGATGAAGATAAATGCAAAGAAGAGTCAGCTTATTAGATACACAAATAAAAAACAAAAGGTTAATTATGAATATAAGGTGGGGAAAGAATTGCTTGCTAAAGACTTGAATGTAAATATCTTGGCATTACTTTTGATAACAAGCTTAACTGGCCTGGACACATTGGACAGGTGGTAGGAAAAGTTTTCAAAGTTCTGCACTTGTTGGAGAGAGTGATGAGGGGATTTACGGGAGAAGTAAAGAAATTGTGTTACAAAACTTTGGTGAGACCATTGCTCGAATATAGTAGTGTAGTATGGGACCCTCATTTTACATATCAAATACAGGAGTTGGAGAGGGTGCAAAGAAGGGCAGCTAGATTTGTTTCTGGAAATTATCGCAGAATGCAATCAGTGACGGATATGATAAAGGAACTGAAATGAGATTCATTGCAAGACAGGAGGAGGATGAGGAGGGTCATGGGAGTATACAGGGCATATACTGGCAATGAAGCATGGAAAGATATTGCAATAGGTATGTAAAGTAGTGCATGACCATGACCACAAGCTGGCGCTCGATTTCAGGCACAAAGGTGTGGGAAGATTCTCTTTTTTAGGTAAGGGTGTCAGGGATTTTAATGAATTACCAAGAGAAATGATGAATAATTTACCTAACACTTTGAAAGAATTTAAAGATAAAATTTGTAGATGGCAAATGTAGGTGGGTGCAGGATAGGGGGAAGATGGGTTTGTAGGGAAACTGCCACTGGAGCCTGTGCTCCATTGCAATTAAATTAAATTAAATTAAAAACTTTTATCAAACCATTGCTTGAATATGGTGGTTATGGTACCTACATTTTGGGTATTAAGTACAAGAGTTGAAGAGGGTGTAAGAAAGGGCTGTTAGATTTGTGCCTGGAAATTACTAGAGAACATATTTAATAACTGATATGACAAATGAACTGGAACTGAATTTATTAGAAGACAAATAAACTGTAAAGAGAGTGCTGTGAGTTTGCAAGGTATATATTGGTGAAGAGGTGTGCAAAAATTAAGAGTGGTGCATGGACACAAGCTGGTTTTTTATTTTAGGTATAAGGCTGTGGGGAAATTTTCTTTTACAGATATCGGAGTTGGTGAGTGGAATGAAATACCAAGGGATGTGATGAACAATTTATCAAAAATACTGAAATAATTTAAAGTTAAAATTCATTCAGGACAAAAGCAGGCAGGTACAAGAAAGGAATAAAGTAGGTGTGAAGGGAAATTGCCACTGGAGTGTGTACTCTGTCACAGTTAAATTAAGTGAAATAAAGAAAATAAGTCATAAAGCTTGATTTCATTTAAATAAAGTACAGAAAAGCGGAGTTGAGGATTGCAAAATTAAAAAGAATCATTTGTGGGATAGTCACCGGCAGGAAAGATGATGCATAAAGTGTTTTAAATATGAGAAATTTGAAACATAAAGGAATGATTTGGGAAGGCTGGATATATTTTTATTAAAGACATGCTTAGATAAGTAAATAAGGTATTAATTGGAAGAATAATACAGATAATACAATGATGATTTAGTGAATAAAGGGTGTTTTAAGATCAAAACTGAGTGTTTAAAAAATTATAACAATGAAAAGGGATGAACATTTAAAAAATATTTGTTATAAAAGTTCTTTGTAATTCTAGGATCTGATAATCTATTAATATTTCTAAAAATCAGGACAGAAGTTTGTATTAACCTGGAGAAATTTGGGGCAGGAATAAAGAGTTGTTCCTTCCCAGAAAAGTAAAGATAGCCACAAAAAATTACGTTATCCAGGATGTATTATGTCATAGTTTTTAGAAAGATCTGTCAGTGGCCAATTTTAGAAACTTGGTGTAATGCTATAAATCATACTGTGGAGTTAAAGTTGCCCCAGATGGTCAAGAAGTAGTATTTTGTGAATCTAAGTCAATGTATTTATAGATCAGTCAACTGCATGCAGGAGCATGTCTTTAGCCACCATGTTGGATGTTTATGATAAATGGATACCATAGAGTGGTCTGTTTTTGAGAGGAAGCTGTTTATTTACACTTTTAGGGCCATGCTTCTGTTCGATTGCTATGCAGCATATGCAAGAGGAGTGAAAAAGCTTTTGTCAGTTGTAACTAATTTGTAATTAAATATTCAGGCACTTAGTCTGATATGGTCTGCGAAGACTCTCATATTGGTTGTGTACGAAGTGTTTATTATCTTCAAATAGAGGACTAAATTAAAAAAGTCTGATGTTGAAAAAAAAGCTGGCATTCAAAATAAGCATCTATAGCAGGAAATTATTTTAAAAATTCCTTCTATTAGAAGATCATGGAATACAAATAAAACAGCATGTCCAAGCACTCAATTTCCATTAATAATACTTCAATCTGTGACTACTGATAAATCATAAGACTTGACCCCTGACCCAGGCTGGAGCTATGTGGCACTTTCCAGAAGTTGGAGAATTGAAGATTTTTATCATTGTTTCGATTATTTTTGAATAATAAATAATAGGAAATATTTGGACTTCACATTGAAGAAGAAAGAAGACTGAAATCTTTGAATTAAACGTGTATTTCACTCATAATCCAGTTAATATAGAAGATAAAAATTTGTAAGTAAGACAAACAATATGATTTATGTACTTATTAAATATAAAGAATCCTGTTTTGTAATAGAAATAAGTAAAAGTATTGTATCGAATATGGGGTGTGTGTGTATTATCTTATGCTCATGGAGCTTGCTAGTTTTATATTTCTCACTTAAGCTTCAAATTTATTAATGTGTTTTCAATGCATTTTCTTCATATTATATTTGTGTGATCATCTGCTTTTATTATATCAAAAACTTCTGTTTCCTATCATTTCGTTGGACTTCAATATTTCTATACATTTTTACTAAATTCTGACTACATATAAAAACTTACCATAAATGAAAGAATATGAGGTCAGAAGAGAATATTTAGATTTTTATTTCCTGATAATACGGAGAAAGAAAATCCTTGAGGCAATATAAAAAACAATGAAGAAGAAGGAAAAAATTATAATAAGCCAGTTCATCTCTCTTATGGTGACATGAGATAAAGATAAATGCAGAGAAGAGTCAGCTTATAAGATACAAAAAAAAAAACAAAGGTTGATTATGACTATAATGTAAGGAAAGCTTTGCTTGTTGAAGATTTCAAATGTAAATATCTTGGCATTGCATCTGATAACAAGCTTAACTGGGCAGGACACATTGGACAGGTGGTTGAAAAAGATTTTAAAATTAAGCACTTGTTGGAGAGAGTGATGAGGGGATGTATGAGAGAAGTAAAGGAATTGGATTACAAAACTTTGGTGAGACCATAGTGGTGTAGTATGGGACCCTCATTTTTTGGTATCAAATACAGAAGTTGGAGAGGGTGGAAAAAAGGGCTGCTAGATTTGTTTCTGGAAATTATCGCAGATTGCAATCAGTAACAGATATGATAAAAGAGTTAGGCAAATATTGCTTGGAGACAGGAGGAGGGTGAAGAGGGTCATGGGAGTGTACAAGGCATATTAGTGATGAGGCATGGAAAGATATTGGTGTAAGAATTAAAAGTAAAGCATGGAAGGTAAAAGATGACCATTACCACAAGCTGGCACTTGATTTCAGTCACAAGGCTGAGGGAAAATTTTCCTTCATAGGAAAGGGTGTCTGGGATTGGAAATAATTACCAAGAGAAATGATGAATAATTTACCAAAAATGTTGAAAGAATTTAAAGTTAAAAATCTGTTAAAGTTAATACATTTTACCCAAATACCAAGGATATACTTCTTTGGAAAATATTATTGTTATTTAGTCAGTAACTCCGTGTTCAGCAGCATCTCAATTAGAAGTAATGTAAACAAGTGTAAATTATAGTTACATTCCAGTTTCACATAACTATCGTGAAATTTTATTTTAAACTTTAGTAACAATTTCTCTTCTCATCTACTTTCACCTTTAACAAATATTTGTTTAAAATTCTTTCATGGTTCTTGATATACTTAAGTAATTTATTCCATGACTGCTTTAGTAAGAAAGAAAAATATTGCAGCTTTTACAACTAAAAAACGTTGACAATAGGATAAGCATATCAGTTCTACTACGGTATTTTATGTAAAATTAACTCATAATTATCTTAATAATCATAATTGTATTTGTGTAGGATTACAGCCATAATTAAGATTTCAGCCTCTAAAAACAAACAGACTTAGTTCATCTTATACCCAAAACGTTGTATCTGAGCTAAAAAAAATAGATGCAGCTCTTAATATGTACTAAATATGTCCTCTAATTTCTACAGATAATGCATTGAATCAAATTTTTACTCAAAACTACATTTCACTTTCTAAACTGCTGTTCAGACTCTCGTTCTTAATCTTTTCGATGCCTTTATTTTCTCACCACCTCTATTGTTTACCTTCCTTTTTCTTCTGCCTGTTGCATTTATATTTTTACATTTGTTACTTATCATTTTTTCCCCTCAAAATCTTGCTTTTCAGTTTCCTATTTTAAAACAGAGAATCTTCTTTAGGCCCTGTTTTCCATACAATACCTACATTCATTTTCAGTAGATTCTGATATAAAAGAATAGCTCTGTGGAATATGGAATGTTGTCAATTTACAGATAAAAAATTGCATAAAAAATAAATGTTTATACCAGAAGAAGCACTATCACAAAGTAATATGTAACTAATCAAATCAATTAAATTTCCACAAGCCACTAGTAATGCTTTGTAGGTACCTTAGAAATTAATTCTTCAATGGAGGAAAAGGAGTTGTCAATTAAAAATTCTTTTAGTTTTTCTTAGAATCCTCTGCCAGACATTTAAGATGTGTTGGGAGCTTATTAAGATATTTATCCCTCAAAATTGGACCCCTTTTTGAGCAAATGACAAAGACTTATAATCCTAGTGTTGATCACTTTTACTTCTGGTGCGGCAATTATGTACTTTATTGTGTAATCGTAAGTTTTCCCGGCGGATCTGATGTTTGAAGATCTCTCGGATCTACGACCAAATGACCCGGCTGCACGCCCGAGAGATCTTCAAACATGTACTTTATTATTTGTTTCAAACTGAGTGTAATCAATGACCACAAAGAATATGAATGAGTATATATATCCTGCCACCAATAAGGATAACATGGAGGGAGGGTGTTCACAGGAGGCCAAAATGGAGCTACGTGGTTTATGCACGCTACCTTATCAGAAACAGATAAGTATGTTTATAAAATTAAGATAGGTTGGGAACAATAACACATCACTTAACGCATACGAAAACAGAAAAGCCACATGAGCACAAAATCACAAAAATACACACTTGAACACACTTTACACATTTTGTATTTTTTGTGATAAGTGATGGATCTTTTTCCATACCCTGTCTTATTTTCAATGCCTAATGGCAGTTTCACTGTCACCATTATTCCATTTAATATATCAGGAATTGAAAAGTTCGATTCTAATACTGTTTGATATGTATGTCTTTACTGACCTGATAATTTTTTTTACATTTCCTTGTTTACAATGTTCCAGATTGGCTTAATTTTATTTCCAGAGTCATGAATCTTTTGTTTGTAATACATAATTCCAAACTCCTTAAAATCCTCATTCATTATTTTGCAGTATGACTTGTAAGGATTTTTAATATAATTTTGACTGTTCCTAGAGGTAATATATAACCACCTTTGAAATATTGCTTCTATAATATGCACCTGTTGAAGGGAGACCTTTCTTTGATGGTGATATATTCGTTAAGTTATTTTGGAAACATGTCAATGTCCACTGATTGAATATTTCAGAAGGTCTAACACTTAATTTCATTTCAAAGACAGATTGTAACAATTCTGCCATTTCAATTGGAATATTTTTGACAGTGCTTTTATTGCCCTGATTTGCTATAAATATTGGTTTGGACGATTTCTGAATTTTAAAATTCTTTATTTTCATCTTTTTTTTTAAGTCTCTGTTATATCCTTTTTTGCTATACCAGACTTTCACCTTTTTCTGGAGAAGGTTCAAATATGGGCTACCCCTTTTATTTTGGTCCTCATAATTTACGTGGTCACTCAATATGGAAATTTTGATGTCACTTACCTCTATAAATAAACATGAAGGTGACATGAAGGTTCTAAACTTCAATAAGCAAATTTAATTTGACAAAATCAAAGGATCCAAAAATATGTAAAATGACTGAGTTCAGTACCGGATTAACCACGTAGCAGGAGGTAGCAAATGCTTTGGGCCTTGCACCTTCTAGGGGGCCTCGGGCCTCCTAGGGGGACCCCACATCTAATCGAGATGGGTAACCTTTTTTAGCTTTACAATTTTCCCCCGAAAGGCAAAAATCATGGGCCTCTTCTTCACATTTGCTATGGGCCCCACGCTGTCTTAATCCGGCCCTGACTGATTTTCAAGAGGTCGTCCAGAATGGGCTACTTGTATAAAAAGGGAAATTAATCTCATAATAAAGTAAAAACATCAAATTTTGTTGAAAAACTTTATTAAATTGAAATTTTGCATTTATTTTTTAATTTGAAGAAGTTATGAATGTATAACAATTTTTTTCCATACCAGACCTTTTATTCTCTAACCAACCTTCACACTTGTAGAGCTGAATCCACACTTCACCTCTGACATGATCTGTAAAGATTCCATCACAGAAAATGTATGCTCCATTTTCGTGTTCACGTTTATCCCCCAGAGAAGTCGCCAACTTGTCATCGTCGTCATCAGTAGGAGGAATCCTATGCTACTGTTCTTAGTCAATTTCTTCGCTGCGCTTACCTAATGTATTTATTGGTTTGCCTTGGAAATTTTGGATTTTTTAAATTATTATTACTATTATTCCCCCCCCCCCTGGGGCACCAGATTACACTTTCACAATCCTCTAACAATTGTGGAATGCTGTACACTCCACACATTTCCTTAATAATTCGCTGTAAGGAGATCAAGTTGTGATGCAAGTCTTGATGCACCTGGGAACATGATTGCTTCCCCCTCCCCCCTGTCCCCTTCTTCAATGGTGGGGATCGAAGGTACATCATTTGGACTAATCCTTTTGGATGTTGAAGCTCGAGCAGTTGGTCGTTGATCTGGGGAGCTGAAATCTTGGTGTTTACTTTTCAAGATGTAGCTCGTTACTGGACCACAAATGGTAGCCCATTTTTAGACCATGCAGTTCTTCAAGTTTGACATCTCAGCAGCAATTACAAAACAAACAAATCGAAAAGGACAGGTGTCTTACATAGAACTCAGGTCATCTACTTTGAGATGATCTGAAGTCATTTACTCTGCTGAATAAGTAAGAAAGGGAGAAATTAAAGTTTACATATCTTGAAGAGATTTGAGTTTGTCAGAAGCAAGGGTTCTGATAAAACAATTGGCACCAACGCACATGTGTCCCGGACCAAGTTCATTTGATCACTACTCTTCAGCCACCACTTGCTGTTCCTTTTGGTGCCATTCTCATATCAGCGCACAGTCCCCATCCCCCACTTTCAGCAAGTAGCCCGTTTTTAGTTCCTAGCCCATCTTTGGACCTTCTCCCTAATATTGAATTACTGAATTTCTATTACAAATTAGACATTAAAAAATTGCATATTCAATAGGCAAATTTTTAGAAAGTCCATTATTAATGCTATGGCAATTTCAGTTTACGGATTTTTTTCGTTTGAAGATTTTTGTTTTGTTTTGTTAATGGTATATTGCTCGTAAAATCGTCGATGTTTCCAGGGAACTTTCCCCTCCGCCTGGTCTCTGTGAATCACGAGCCATGGCTTCTCTCTCCCGGGAGCCTCCAGCTTGTATGACACAGCTCGCGTGAGGGTTGTCCAGAGTGGTAATAGTCCCCAGAGAGGCGCTTCACGGGAGAGAAGTCTCTTTATTGCCGTTTAGCACGGCACTGCTTGTTGCCTGTGCGTTGAGCTCACGGGATACATTTGGCGTCGCTGAGCAGTTAGATATCTGTATACTCACTGGCTAATCGACGGAGTTGCTGTTGGACGCTGAGAAGTGTGTGCAAAAATCGAGTATTAAATTGAATTTTCAAAAAAAAAAAAAAACTCATTTTATAATAATATATTTTTAAAAGTAACAGCTGCAAATGATTTTTAAATCGAATTGATTATTTGTTTTGTGGAATGTTGTTATCGATTAATAGATAAATATGCAAAACAAAACAAAAACATATTAATAAATTTATAGTGGTTCTAAGAATATTTTCGAATTTTTAATTGAATGATATACGTCATTGTTCCTCAAACTGTGGTCCACGGATGTCGAGAAGACAGAACAGATGGTCCACAGGAAAAATATATTTTAAAAAATATTCCAATTGAATTAAAGACATTATAACAAAAAGTAAGTTAGTAAAACTTGTTGACGTAAAATCGATACATCACTCGTACTTTATAAGGCTTTATGTGCCATAAACCTATATGTAAACCAAACTTCGTAAAAAACCATTAATATTGCAACAACCAGATATAAATCTAATACTTCCGAAATATGATGATATGACTACTGTCTTAATATAATAAAATACCCTTTTAGGGGCGGCTTATCATATGTATAAGTCTTAAATAACCGTAATACGTGGCGATGACCGTTGAAGGATTGGTTAATAATGTACACACAGGTAAAAAATTAGGACCATGTAAGTGTATAGAATTATTTGGACATTTTACTGATCCTCGGATTGAAAAATGTTGCGAAACGCTGATATACATTTTTTTTTTTTTTTAGCAAGAAAGTTTCTACTGTGTAATCGTTTAAGATACTCAGGTCAATATTTCTTTGAAATCGGGAAGCTTTATTACGATCCCTGCAGTATTCCTATAAACCTTAAGAGGCCGTGTATTGCAATTTAACTCTCTCTCTCTCTCTATCTTGTGCGTTCGCATTTTTATCCTTCCGAGTCACCAATTGTAATTTGCACTAATTCTCTTTATGAATACTTGATATACTATCAGAATTTTCACTGCATTTAGATAGACCGTTTCTTGAAAATCACTTAATATAATGAAGAGCAAGGATACATATAAAAGACGTCAGTTACAACTAGGGTTGCCACCCGTACTTCATAATAAAGTATTGTACGTTATTTCTGGTAATTGCACTCTATACTTTGTGAAAACAATAAAGTACGCGAAAATACTTTATTTCGCATGATTTGATTTCTCTGAGATTTAAAAAAGTTTGGTCGTAAGCGTTTTGCGTAAAATGGTACGTTATCTATTGGTGCCAAATCGATCGGTCCCTAGCGCCACTAGAACGCTCATTTTTGATAATTTATGAACGCAACCTAACCTCAAATGTCAACATTATCAATGTCATTTTCGTGTCAAAACTTTTTGTTTGTTTTGTGTAAAGCGGTTTGAGAGCAATAAGTATACGATTTTTCAGTTTTATAGATTTATATTATAGTAAATCATGGACAAGGACAACTTCAGTAAACAAAGTACTCCATGTACACCTACAAAACATAATTTTGATAGTGAAACGGATCAAATAGATAGTGAATATGTTACACTGAATTTTTTTATTATTTATTTGCAAAGCCTTAGAGTAGCTAAATGAATGGTTTGATTATAATGACACAAACTGCTTATTTACACTTGGTAATATAAATTTAAAGACCAATGCTGAATTTGATAATATTGTTAACATAATAGAAAATTTAAAACCGCAAAACCTTAATATAGATATGGATTATCTTTATGGAGAAATTTCTTTATTAAACAAACTTTGTGATCTGATGTATAGTTCTAAAGGTTTGCCGGAATTATATACTGCACAAAAATAGCAGCAAGTACTTAATAAGACTGAAGATAATTTGGCAAACTTGTATAAAGCAATTTCATTTTTACTGTCTATTCCCACTACGTCAGCATTCAAAGAAAGAGTTTGTTTTGTAATGAATTGCAAATGGCGAGACGAAAGAAACACAGCGTCTCTGAATCTGATAAAAAATGAATTACTTGTTTACTTTAAATTAATATTGACTGTAAAGATGTTGTGCAATTGTTTAGCAGTGATAATAATTTGATAAAACTTGCGAAAAGCAATAAAAGTATGTTTTTAAACATTATAATAAAAAATTGTACTTTATTTTCCCACCATGTACTTTTTTTTCCTTACCTTTAACAACCAATGTACTTTATTTTCAATAAAAAAAAGTGGTAACCCTAGTTACAACAAAATTTCGTTTATTTTATGTCAAGAGCAGGATCACTATTCCGCTTTAAACTACAGTACACAGAATGTTTTTTTTTTTTTTTTTTTTTTTTTTTTTTAAATTCACGATACAATAAATCTAAGCTAAGCTATGCTTGATATTCAACCCAAAGGATGGTTGAACCTCCCGAAGTAGGTATACTTAACCTGGTATTGGAGGTGAGGCAACAGTTTCTTTCCTCTTTACCCAACATAACACGGTATTCCTAACAGGTAATGGGGACTTACAATTTGAAATATATCCTTCTATTTTATATAGTAAATTATTTTAATGAGGAATGGGTGGTTAACTTTATCATTCTAGAAACTGAAAAACCCACGAATTTACAAACAAATTTTAACATCTTTATTTTCTTTTAACAAATCAAATTAAAAAAAAAATCATTTATTCAAACAAAATAACTGAAACACGTGATTAACACTACACATTTATCACAGCAAAAGATATTGGCAATTCATGAATGGTATAGCTTATAATCTGACGCTTTTCGCCACATTTTGGGGCGCATGATAAAATTAGACTGATTTTCATAAAAGCTTGGGCAACCACATGTATATATTTGTAGATAATTTCCCTATGAAGTACGCAAGAGTCCATGTGAGGAGGACCGTGATGCAATTTGTGAATATTCAGTTTATCTTTGAGCAACGAATGTTAAACATTTATTGAGCTGTGTAGGGTTGAAGAGAATCGTGGCTTCCCTGAGGGGCACTGACCGAGAGGAAGCCGCTAGCTGCCAGCGACAAGGTGTCGCCAGCTAACAAAGCATTAGGACACGTCAGGTAACCACGAGACAGCGGTAGAGCTCCTGAAGGTAGGTTTCCATTCTGACAAGTTCCTGGCACATGTCGCGCAACTTGGTGCCCGGCACATGTTGCGCGTAAATGTTCAATTGTTTCCAATCGCCTGGGACATCTGCAACATTTGTTGAGAGGTCTCGAGTGCAAGACTATAGTTGAAGTTTGTACAGGGAATCAAATACAGTGTTTTCCAGTTTCTTGAGTCGAATGATTTGTTGGTTCAAATATTTGAGCGATATGGACAACTCAGCTACTGTAGATTTTGTTGTAATGGCAGGCACATAAAAAAAACATAAAAAAATGAAAACGACCGAGATGGTGGATTAGAAGCTTTGTGGCAAAAAGACATTTGGAAGGAGCTTATAACTCGTAGATGGCAGACCTACGTCTCCCTTAAATATTGCGACCTCAGAGAGTGATTTTTTTTCTACTTCTTCAATACTGCATTCCTTAATATCAGCAATTCGTTGCATGGCGTCATTTCTATTGTTCGACTTCATGTGGTTCACATCAATTATGTTCCACAACACAGTTTTCGGTTCATAGAGTTCTATAAGCTTTATTACATTATTCTTCTACCACCCCATAATGAAACAACCACTACAGTAGCTTTGAATAAAGTACATCAAGAAAACACGGGCTGCTCACAGAGTTTGGACAGTGAGTGTTCTGCGCAAGTAGGCGAGCGCGCGCATGTCCCTGGGATATGTCGGCTGTGGCACAAGTTGTGGCACATCTTGTGTCCCGCAGTCGCTTGGCACATTTCAGTCCCCGGCACTTGTGCCGCAACATTATGCAGACAGTTTCCATTTCAACAAATTTCGGGCACATGCGCAGGCACTTGTCCCACAACATGTTGCGGGACAAATTTGTAGTAATGGAAACGTATCTTTACAAGACAGTGCTCCTGTACCGTGGGCCATCTTTGATCACCGCAGATATCAGATGCAGAACTACAATGGTAAAGCGCTACAACAACTGATTGTGCATTCCATGAAACTGACAGGAACCCTTAAGCGTCTTTGAGAAGAGAGATCGATGTTCCAACTTAGTAGAAAAAAAACCCACGTCACAGTATTGTGATACCTAGGACAGAGGACATCATAACTGGTACTGTACATTGCTTCTAAGTATTATTCTTTCGGAGATTGATTCCAAAGTAAATTAATATTTCTTGCTTGCTCATGACGGTTGATTGTATCTCTGAGTGTTTCTTTGCGATTTTTCCTTCTTATATTAACATTAACGGTATATTCGCTCAGATTTTTAATTCCTAGTGATAAATGCCATATTGTGACAGTCTTCCTGTACTCCCATTATCATCGAGATTCTTGTAAAATCCATATATGCATTCCTTCATAAAATTAAAATTATCTTTGTTAATCATCAGTTTCTAAACGATAACTATAATTTATTCGCCCACAGGGAACCCCCCATTACAATATGGCATCAAACTCTGGGGCTAGATAAGCCAACCATTACAATCTCAATGGAGGGTTACAGGCGTTACTGGGCATTTGAAAAATGAGGTCTGGTGAAAAACTGTTGTGTGCACAAACTGCGTGTAGATGGCGGCGTTCGGCAGTGGAATGGTTGCATTGCCGCTGTTGTCTGTGACAGGCGAACAACCGGCGTCGAACTGCTTCCGCCCTACATCGTATGTGTTGTCCTCCGAGTACAGCGTTGCCCCTGGCGCCGTATGTGCAGGCGTGATGGGAAGTTGGCTGAGCAGCTATTGGCAGTCAGGAGCCGTTCACCGGACATTGGCGAACTCCAAAACCAGCTGTCAGATACCAGTCGAAGATCCGAAGATTAAACGCCTCTCCTCTGCGACCGCCTTTCCAATGGAAACCTCGGATTGCCACCTTCTCGATCGGGGCCATCCCATCGTTTTTCCCGAAACCAAACTCGGGGGCCGATAGGTAGACTTTTAGCAACACTGTCATCTTATTCGTAATTCCATTTTCACTTCTCCTGTTCAGAAATTACACACTCATTTGCTGCCGTTATCTCCCATCATATTCTGTCCCAAGTCACTTGTAACTTTTCGAACATCTGCGAAATACCTACGCCGTCAGAACGGGGCGGTAAATTGTATTTACCTGGTAATGTCTCTTATTCAAAACTTCCCTAGGCTGTCAAATGATTAGCGGCATAGGTGTTCTCCGCTAATCCTGCTCAGTTCTATTGTCCGGCGACCTCCCTGGTAACAGGCTACCTGCGTGTACCTGTGGCGACCGTCCTCTCCTTGGCGTTTCTACAAATGTGACTAACGTGCAGATATCTCTTCTGAATTATTGTCGACCCACTCTAATTGTCTTGATCACATGTAGCACCACACGTTTAAAGGAATAATCTTTTTTGTCATTTCCGGTAATTCATACCAAAAAAATCCTTTATAGAGGAATTAAATAGTCTTGACTATAGAAAACCCTTAACGCTGTCACTTCTAAAACTAGTGTTGTTGATAAATTGTCTGTCTACGGTCTGATATCACAAGTACTCGATTTTTTTTCAACATTTTCGTCGATTCGGGCAGCTGATGGACTTCCAGAATGAGGTTTGTCCTCAATCGACATGTCACCATTTTTAAACCGATCGAACCACTCGTACATTCTAGTTTTTCCCATAGTCTCATCTTTGTAAGCTGTTTTAAACATTAAAACAGTTTCAGCAGCATTTTTACTGAGTAGATAACAAAATTTCACAGCTGCACGTTGTTC
Source organism: Vandiemenella viatica (assembly GCA_031002005.1). Taxonomy (NCBI): domain Eukaryota; kingdom Metazoa; phylum Arthropoda; class Insecta; order Orthoptera; family Morabidae; genus Vandiemenella; species Vandiemenella viatica. Next base: position 43,322 of record JARYHS010015658.1, read on the forward strand.
ACTTAAACTTGCCATAACCAAAAACGATGCAATAAAAAAAGCACTAGCAAAAACAATCACTACAGATTAATAGTACAAGACAGGCTGACATCACAGCCGGCACTGAGCTGACAATGAGTTAAGGTATAAACGCCTAGCGGCAGAAACGCTTACTACACAAGCTCCGTCCACGGCAACGCTATTCCGGTTAATTTTGGGTATCCACTCTACAGCTTCTTGCAAAATCAGACCACGGGAGAGTGCACGATAATGTACACCTCTTATCTGGAGAACTTCCGTAGAGAATCAAACACCGAGTCTTACACAGGGCTAGTCAAAATGATTGCAGCGGTTTCACGATTTTTCTTTTGGCTGTCCTATTATAGTTACGATGATGAGGGGTTTGCTGTTATAAGACAAGTGGCTCTCCAAGTTTCGATTGCACTAAATGCAAGCTTCCCGCGATGGCCGCTAGAGCGCTAGAGAGCAAGCTGGTTCAAAGTGAGAAATCGTACTTTGTTCTCGAATTTCATTCGACTCAGTCTGTGTTAACTGTTCAGCGACACTTTAGAGCAAAGTTCGGCAAAGATTCCACGCATTCTAACACCATTAGGCGATGGTATCAACAGTTTAAAGCCACAGGATGCCTCTGTAAAGGTAAAACAACGGGTCACCCTCCTGTGTCTGAAGAAACCGTTGAACTTGTGCGCGTCTGTTACGTTCGTAGTCCACAGAAATCTACTAGTCGAGCGAGCAGGGAATTGGGTATTCCACAGAAGACCGTTTGGAGAATCCTACGGAAGTGAGTGTGTATGAAGCCTCACAGGTTACAGTTGCTACAAGCACTGCCGCACAACGATGAAGTGCGTCGTTTTCAATTCTGTGCCCAATGTCTAGAACAAGACGAAACTTTCGCAGATGGATTGGTCGTACTGGGGATGCAGATCGTCAGCTAATGTCATGGCCATTTCTTTCCCCTGACCTAACCCCCTGCGACTTCTTAGTTTGGGATTTCATAAAAGACACTGTGTTCGTGCCACCAGTACCAGTTGATCTGCCAGACCTGCGGATTCGCATCACCAATTCCTAATGATACAAAGTATTTCGGTATATCGGTATACACATATAGTTGTCAAACGTAAAAAAAAAAGACGGTGACATACTATCGTATATATAATCACAAAAACTGCCTGTGGAACCAGTATACCCTGAACAAAGTAAACGCTTAGGGCACTATTCTATCGCCACAGATTTTCCAGAACATGATATTTTCACTACAAAATCCTAGGCTTGGCTCAAACTATGAAAAACAATTCTTAAACATTTTTGCTCCCAGTGTAGTTAGAACCCGAAACCACACGGGAGTTTCCTGAAAAAGCAAGCACGTTACCACTGCACTACACTGACATTGCTATGGAACTTTACGCATTACAAAGACACGTAGATATTATGCGATTGTCTTTCACAGTTGAGATAGTTTTCATAATTTAATGACAATATGTTCTTATCTATACAGAATATGGTATCCCATGTCCATAGCATCTCCTTGTCAAATTCCATCACGATCGGATTAGCCGTTTAGCCCAAGAAACGTAACAAACAGACAGACAGAGTTACTTTCTCATTTATAATATTAGCATAGATCTTGCTTTACTTTAAAATCATTTTCAACTATGGAATGAGAAAACTGATTAAACTGGCTCGTAACCACCCTGCGATTCACAATACCAGTCATATTATATACATAAAAATTAAATTTAAAGAAGAAAATTGGACAAGGATCACCAATCAGCCCAACAAGTGGCGAGTAAATTAAGCATTTATTTATCATACAATTGTCCCCTTACAATTTTTATTTTTATTTTCTCTTTTTGAATTCATTTTTAACAAAACTTAAAACAAATATTGATATATAGGCTATTATTATATTATTTGTTTTCTTATGATTTGTACTACATCATTTTCCCCTAGAAACACTTTTTTTCCAACTATGGCACACGTCCGACCGAACTGAGTTCTTCTGCTTCTTCTCCCTCTTCAAGGCAACCTCCGTCCAACTGCTGAGGAGAGAGGGAGAATTCTTGTGAAAACAATTTCCCGAATAATTTGTTGAACATTGCTTTATTGGTTCCAAGTGTTTCTTATGTTCTATTATTAATTAAATAAATAAACACGAAAATACTGCCAGATTTTCTTCAGTTCCAATAAGTATTTGAGCGTCGTCGAGAAAATAACAGGTTAGATTATGCTGTGAATCTCCGCTCGAGTCATCCGGAAATAATGCATTAATCTTTTAAGAATTCTCTTGTCAGTGCAAAAGCCAGATGAGAGTTTCTTCTTTTCATATACTCACTTTTCCATAGTTTTATATAACTCAGCTTCCGCTAAAGTAATAACAATTTTCCAAGCTCGCCATCCCAGTATGATTAAGAAATCAAAAATCAAGTTTTTGCGTAGACATGTTTTTGATTACGCTTTTTTGTCGGTTTCTCGCACAACACTACAATGCTTTGTAAACTGTCGCACGAAACTGCGGTCTAACATGGGCGGGTAACTGCCCGACACAGTTTCTGTTTTCGTGCTGCTCTTTCCTGCTCTGCGCTGCCCCTACTGCACCACGCAGCTAAATGTGCGCCCCGGTAAGAGTCGGGACAGATGTTTCTTACTAATAATTTTTGAGATGGTCGACATAACCTGAAGTTGAATAGTAAAGAGTAAACGCAAATCGAATCTGGCGGCATACAGGAGGACGCTGGTTCGAGTCCAGTATGGCTTTCCAGTTTTCGGTTTTCTATGGTTTCCCGAAATCACTTAACACGTTCAGTGCGGAGGAAGTTTTCGGCTGGCCGCTAGGGAGCATCCCAGTGACGGTGTATGGCTTGAGACGTCCTTTCCCTATGGAATTATATAGAAGGTTGGTGATTCCATTATCTGGCCTACGAGCTCGTCCTTTCTCTCAGCCATTCACTAAAGTCTTACCTTTCACCGAGTGAAGACTGTTTTCAAATCGGACAACTGGTGTTTTTTTTAAAAAATAATTTTTCAAGCTTATTGTTTTTTTAAGTGCAAGATATTATTCTATTGATTAATTTCTCTCATTTACTTGATAATTAGAAGTATTTTAAGGTAAATCGTATTTAAATTTTTTTACTTCGTAAATTGTAATTTGGCATTTGCTGTAAAATTCGAATAAATTTTAATTTTTTTTCTCAAATATTTAACTTAAATTATTATGTTTCGCAATTCCCTTCTAGATTAACTTTCATTTTTATAATAATAAATGTTTAAAATATATTTGCTGACGAAGGTTTTTTTTTTGTTATTTTTAATTAAATACATACTTTTTTATAATAAATTGAGTTGTAATATTTGTGAGCTCATAGCTCGAGTAAATTACGTACAACTTTCATTCTTTCTTAAATCAAATTTATTTGAAGGATTAACTCGCAATTTGTTGAAAAATTGTTTTCTTACAGCAATTTTCAAAAACAAATATAGTTTACTATAGGTTTATATTTTTCCCCTAAACTCTTATTTATTATATTTAATTAGTCTAACTGTATTTTTTTAATTAAAAGTAAAATAAACAGCATAAAAGGGCAGAAAATTAAAATCATCTTGTAAAATAACTTATTTAAATATAATATGCTTTTGAAATATAAGTTCTGATGACGAGAGCTCAGTTCACAATCACCACTTATTTTCTTTATGCTTTGACCATGTTTGACGGTTATCGGAACTTCGTAAAACAAAGGAAATTATTCAGGGGTAAATTTTAAGAACGGTCGCCTGGTTTGGTGGGTGAGGGAATGATTTATCACAGTTACTTACTGCTCAACACATACTCCAAGTATATCAACACAAGAACACTTTTTATTGCACAGCTATAAGTAGTTACATTCCGACCACCGAACCATATTTATTATTTTCTTGTACTGAATAGTATACAAGGAACACCCTGAATAATAATTGCCGAAGATTTGCAAGTTCTTAGCGAGTGAGAATTTTCTTTCAATCAGCACAAATGAAACAACAAGATATTTCTTTTTCTACATTAGTGAACGACCTACGTAACTAACAGTCTTTAAGAGTACATAAGGTTCATTAGTCACTTAACCGACGCGGTAGACTTTCTCAACAAAGCGGTGACGCTTTTCTGTTAGGCACAATCTTTTCTTCCCGCGCACTCATTTACTGTAACAGTTCGTGCACCATAACACATACGACTGTCTTTAAATGTACATGAATGTCACTGGGTACTTTACCGACGCGGTAGCTCTTCAAAAGGCTTTGCTCTCAACCGGCGGACACTTTTCAGATCGGTACGATCATTTCTTCCCGCACACACATTTGCGGTAACAACTCGCGCGCTATAACACATACACTCTGCTACTGATACTCCTACTAGATCGTTGAAGTCGATAATCGACTTTACACTCGCTAATCGATCTTTGCATAAAAATTGATAGGTGCGTTAAACTATCGTAATGTGACAACCCCTTCCAGGTCGATGGTTAAAATGTGAAGCCATAGGTAAGCATTTCAACCAAACGACCTTTAAAATAGGCGATGTTGGTAAGCATCTAGCTTAAGTCATAACACATTTTACACATAGTGGTTGGTGGTCGGTGCTAATCTAATACTTACAAAAATATACACATAAAATTCGAAAACACATTAAAATCATAAGGTTCAAATCAATAATTGACATAGGTTATAATGTTAATAGTCATGCTGAAAATTTGCGTTGCCTTTATGCAAGCGACCTGGTATATTACCACATAAGATACCTTTCTTTATATTGCGTAGCACTTCTTTATGCACAAACACTGGCTCACAATCACTTCACTCTTTACAACCTTGGTTTGAGTGTATTAAACAGATTGACACCTTACCCGAGCCCCTTACAAAATTTGGGTGAAGCCCGGTGGTTGTAAGGTCACTACTCTCTTGGGTCATTCTAAAGTGAAAGTGACAATTTCCTATAGTGTCACCATTACTTAAGTAAAAAATCTACTAAAACAACATATTCACAACGATGATATACGAAAACAAAACAACATATAAAACATATGGCAAGGCTTTGCTGGGTGTTCAGGACAAAACTTTGCCCCTAAGCACTCCAACATTTCTATTCTTCTTACTTCTTTCATCTTAAGGGTATTTCTCGCTTCGCCAAACAACATTATTCGCCTCTTCTTCCTGCGTCTCTTCCACTTTTCCTTTATTCCTCTTGCTCCTCTTATTTCCACATATTCTGCCCTGTGTCGGCAATCAAGATAATAAAATTTCGCCAAACATCTGGGGGAGAAATCTTGCTTAATCTCTTCCCCGGAGAAATAAGATTCATCCTGCATCGATTCTGATTTGACATTGAATTGTCTTCCTTGACAGGTTACAACCTTCTCTTCAGGGAAGTATCTATACATGTTGACACTCCTTGGGGCCGGTTCTTGAAACATGAGCTCCCAAGGGGTCATTCCCCTTGAGCTGTGGGGAATAATATTCCTAATGTATTCAAACTTCTGAGCATGATAAGCCCAGCTTTCGTGACTTTGCTGGCAATACCTTCTAAACCATTCACTGAATTTTGCCATCACTCTCTCTTCTCTTGTTTTAATACCATTATCTCCTCCTTCGTTGATAATCCCATTCGCCTTTGCTTTCGTGATAACCCCTTCCAGTTCAACCTCAGGTGATTCCTAGTCCACTAAGCTTGAACCATGTGAGCTGAGGATACCATGGATCGATTCATCTTCTGCATCTAGCTTGACTCGCTCAACTGGTTCTTTTGTTTCCTTTCCACCCGAAGCACATTGTAACATAACAGTAGCATTCCGCCGCCCCGCAAGTAGCGCCGAAGTGAGCGCATGATTACATTGTTTAAAGTCAGTCGTTATCGAGGTTTTGTAGCGAACGGCTCGCGTCGCGTAATGTGAGACGCTATACTAACTGTGCGGGTGTAGCAAGGAGTAAGAAGAAGAATGAACTTGTTTAACCATTGCGACGTATGTTTTAAATTGATTTGAACAGTGGGTTGAGTTACCAGAACAGTGAAGTGTGGCATCGAAAGTAATATAGTGTGGACTGATTTGGATTAAAAAACTTTCCTTTTGTTTCTAAGAATCTTGCAATCGACGGATTACGAAGTTTCAATAGCCTTATCATCTAAATTCTGATAGTGGCCAACTGGTTCGATGTGTACTTCATTCAAATAAATGTGTGGAGAACAGATTTTCATTACTTTTGAAGATTTCTCTTAGTTAGTTATCCTCACACTCTTATCGGACTGGTTTGGACCCTGTCTGGCGACCGGCGGCGACTACGAACTCATTTATCCAACTTCGGGTGCTGTATGTTAGTAATTAAAACTTGAGCAAGCACGAAGTTCGGTCTACCATAAGTATCAGGTCAACCACAAGAAAGGCAGGTAGTCTTACATGGCGACGAGTGACAGGACTGTGTGGTAGAAATCAGTACTAGGAGGAGAGACAATTTTTCCCAAATCCTAGGAAAACACACAAAGAAAGAAAAGGAAAACTAGTGATATCAAGACGACGACAATCAAAACAGTGAGTGTCGACAATACCCAAAGGTGCGGAAGAACTCCCACTCGACGAAGGCAGCGCGGCTGGTCAAGGAGCAGCGGGGAAGACATTCTACATTGTTCGGCGCGGAGCTGGGCAGCCGAGACGACGAAGGCGGGAGAAAGAAGAATCGTCGTGCAGAGTCTCCGAAAGCTAAGAACGCGCTGTGCGCTGCTTGTTTGGCTATTTTTGAAGGCTTAAATCCTTTCCTAATTTTTTCTGATAATTTTCCTTTTTTTCTGTGAAATATCGAGGAAGAAAAATCTGGACCGATTTTTCTCTCCTAACTCGACAATACATTTTACTCTCCTTTGTCATCAGGGATGACAGAAGCAGTTATTTAAATTCCACCTGTAGTTATGCCTATAGTACAACCTTTTGTTTCCTTTTTCTTTAAATGGCATGCTTAGCTAGATAGCTTGCAGCAGCTGACGCTTCGTGTATAACGGCGTTGTTGTGGTCTGGTTGTCTGATTCGCGGGAAGCGAATTTACAATATTTTTTTGGATCCAGTTTTCTGTGTAAAATTTATAATTATGCCGGGTACGGAAGGAGACGCTAGTCTAAGTCTCACTGAGGTGGTGGAAATCCTGAGAGCGGAAATGCGCTCACTAAAGTCCGAGATTAGTATGAATATTGAAACCCAAAATTCCAAGTTGGAAAATTTAAATACGAATTCTGAGATCTTAAATTCCAAGTTTGGAAATTTAAATTTGGATCTCAAATCAAGTACTGAAATCCTCCATGATAAATTTGAAAAGTTAGATTCAGATCTTAAATTAAGTACTCAAACCTTTGATTCCAAGCTCGATAATCTAAAAGCTGAGCTAAAGTCTGACGCGGAAATGTTACATTCTAAATCTCTGAATGAACACAAATCCCAAATAGCAGAATTACGTAAGGATATGGAAGAGTATCGTGCTTTGTGTAATATGCGAGCAGAGGACTTAGCAACCCAGTTTTCCGATTTAAAACAAGAGTTAAAGGGTGAAACTGGTAGTTTGCGCCAGGAAACAGACGCCTTGCAAGAACAATATGCGCAGTTGCAAGAAAAAAGCGATAGTCACTGCCACCGTATAAAGACGATTGAAGGACAGTTCCAAACATTGCAAGAAGGTACCCGACAGGGCTATGCGGAAGTGAAATTTGGGATGAAAGAGATAACTGCGGAGGTGGAACAGCTGGATGAGAAGTTGGAGAAATTAAAAGTGTCAACCGCCGTATTTGTGGATGAGAGAATGAAGGTACATGCGCCGCTAATTATAAAGCAAGAAGTATTAAAACAAGTGCCGGGTGTAGTGAGAGAAGAATTCTGTAAATACAAAGAAACCGGAAAGGGCACCGTAATTCCTGTTCAATGCTACGACGAAAAGATTGATTGGGAAGAATTTTCTGACCGAAATAGCATACATCCTGTAAAGTTTATTAGAAATTTCGAAAATTTTCCACCTTTTATGGCTGCTAGTGAGGAGAAGAAAATTAATATGGTAATAAAACATTTAAGAGCAGGACCCCGACTGTGGGCAGAGCAATTAGAGGAGGAATTTTCATCTTTCGAGCAGTTCAAAGAAGATTTTTTGAATCTTTACTGGTCGGCAGAACGGCAGATCGCCGTAAAATCAGAATTAATGTGCGGTGACCGTTATGACCCGAGAAGAGGATCGCAAACCGATTTTTCATGCGGTGCTATGCATCTTGCCGATACTTAGACCAGCCTCATAGTGAAGAAGAGTATGTACGAATGATTGCTGCTAGGTTACCGGAACAGACACAGCTAATACTTACTAGCCACAAGATCCGCTCCATAAAGGATGCTGTAGATATGCTGGGAAGATTAGATGTACAAGAGCAAAGAATGTACAGAACAAGATACCAGGGGCAACATAATACTAATCATTTTCAAAATAACGGATTCAGACAGGAAAACCACCGAAGAGAAGGGAATAAAAATTTTCGGCAAGAACCGGAAAACTCAGGCCGGCAAGACGGAGTTCGAAAGGAAAACATAGAGGAAGGAAAATCTCATAGGCGGTTCCAGAATCATAACTACCAACCGCAAAATGAAGAACATAGGGTAGCAGTGGTTTCAGAAGACAATACCAGACATTTAAACTAGTGCCTGCCACTGAGAAGGCTTCGCCAGCGGCGGAGGCAGAAAAGAGGCCGAATACAGAGAAAATAGTATTAGTAAAAGAAGAAAAAATAGGCTTGAGGCGGAAAAAGGATCAACCAGAAATATGTCTATACGATACAGTATTTAATAACGAAGTTGAAGAGGAACCGACAAGATACGAGAAAATTTTATTAACCAGTACAAGTGAAGAATTGAAGGCGGATGAGGTAGAAGATGAAAATAAATTTGATCAGGAAATAGAAGTCGGAGAATCTGAGATCAGAGGAGAAGGCGAAGATGACATTTTTGAAGTTGAAAACGAAAGAATTCAAGAACACATTTGGAGAGAACAAAGAAAATTACGCGAGGGTGAGATGATGTTAATAGGAATTGATGGTTCGGAAAATATGGATACAGGCGAGGTAAGCCTAGACGGGATTAAAGTTGTGCGGAAGTCTTATGTATTTCATGACGGCGCAGCCGGCGAGCGCGACGGCAGCCAACACACGCGTAACAGTCCAGGCGTAAACAGTGTTGGTACCTGTGCCAAAAATAATTTGAAGCACGCGGCAGCCGCTGGCGCGGTATACGAACAATGCGAAACATTTCTGTCAACTAAAGCGAGCTATGGAAAGGAAAGATCAATACCCACAGACTACGGAACTTGTAAAGAAGATGTCGGGAAGCTGAAGCAGTCACAGATATATGAAGAAGAGAAAAGAATTGACAGAAAGTCAATAAAATGGAAGAGTAAAGATAAGTTGCGGCGGGACGAAGATTTACCATATAGTGACAAGCAATTAACGGACATTACTAGTACTTGCTACTCAGATTTGAATAATGAAGAGAATCTAACGGCTCGAAAATCACAAGTCTTTTCAGTCTACAATAACGACCCGAGAGAAGATTTATTGGAAGAAGAAGGAATTTTAAGGAGAAAAGAAGCCCGTACACCTACGGTTTTGGTGAAATTTAAATCACGACAAGTAGAAGCCTTGATAGATTCTGGCGCGGACATATCCTGTGTGTCGGAAAGCCTATTTCAAATCCTTGTGAATGAACCTGACGCATGTTTACACTCGGTACAAGGAATGACAGTTACGGTAGCAAATGGGGGTAAAATTAAAAGAATCACCCAGCAAATTCGAGTAGATGGTGAGATTGGAGGACACAGGATTGAAATAAAAGCATTTGTTATCCCTAAATTAACCGTTGATCTAATTCTGGGAGTCGACTGGCTTGCCGAGAAAATGGTTAAACTGGACTGGGAAGAGAATAGTCTGCAATTTATTACGGAAGGAAAAAGAGTGAATATAAGTTATGAAACCAAAATTTGTGAAGAAGGAAAGGAAGCGGTTCAAGTAGAGTCATTTCAAGAGGAGAGGTGCAGGAGTTTATATGCTATGATGAGCCTAGTGAGGAAGAAGTGCAGCTGTCACAATTATTGGTCGAAAAGGACAGCGAGGATTTAATGTACTCGCAACAACAGCAGATGAAGAAGAAAGCTCAGAGGAGGAAGAAGCGGCATGATCAAAGAGGGAAGGCAATCGACTATAAGCCGGGTGATCTGGTACTGGCGCAGACTCATTACAAGTCCTCTAGCGTAAACAAAGAAATTAGGAAGTTTAAGTATTTGTATGAAGGCCCGTATCGGATTGCTAGCTGCCCTAGGAAGAATTCCTATTTATTAGTGTACCCTGTTGGTCAAAATATCAGGGGTACTTTCAATGTTACTTCCCTTAAACCCTACAAAATGTTACCAGAAGACTTATCTGACTAAAAGGAGGGGACACCCTTTATCCTTATTTTTTTTTTTTTTCCAATTTTTTATTTGGCGTAGGCCGATTACCTCATCGCTGCGGCGAACAAATCTTTAATTTTTTTTCCGGCTAAAGCCAATAAACTAAATCCACATTTCCACTCTCGTACCCTGCCTGAAAAAATGCCAAAGCAGCTGCAGCAACAACAGTAGGCTTTGTGTAGTGCAGTGTAGTGCGTGAAGTGCTTCGACAAAAGTCGTATAGAGGTTAATGACCTCTACCAGTGTCGCAACCGAGGACTCCACCCATAGAGCCTACGGTAGAAGCGGAAATATCTTTTTTTTGTCATGGTGTATATATGTTCTTTCTTTTCAGTTTTATTTTTGTGAGAGTTGACAGTCTATTTGAGAACTGTGACCACGAAAACTATGACAATTTCATGTGGTTCCTTCGTGTATTTTTTTCTGTATATGTTTTCTTGATGTTGTTTGTGTGCCTATTTTTTTTTTAATTTAAATATGTTAAATGGCTTTGTGTATCTTATGTTAGTAGGTTGGCCACACTTGAGAGTCTGAAACTTGGTATTTGTAAATTTTCTTTTTTTATTGTAATGATAATTCTTCAGTTTCTTTTGAAAAAAAAACCTGAACAATTATCACAAATTGGTAGTTGGGGAATGTAACATAACAGTAGCATTCCGCCGCCCCGCAAGTAGCGCCGAAGTGAGCGCATGATTACATTGTTTAAAGTCAGTCGTTATCGAGGTTTTGTAGCGAACGGCTCGCGTCGCGTAATGTGAGACGCTATACTAACTGTGCGGGTGTAGCAAGGAGTAAGAAGAAGAATGAACTTGTTTAACCATTGCGACGTATGTTTTAAATTGATTTGAACAGTGGGTTGAGTTACCAGAACAGTGAAGTGTGGCATCGAAAGTAATATAGTGTGGACTGATTTGGATTAAAAACTTTCCTTTTGTTTCTAAGAATCTTGCAATCGACGGATTACGAAGTTTCAATAGCCTTATCATCTAAATTCTGATAGTGGCCAACTGGTTCGCATGTGTACTTCATTCAAATAAATGTGTGGAGAACAGATTTTCATTACTTTTGAAGATTTCTCTTAGTTAGTTATCCTCACACTCTTATCGGACTGGTTTGGACCCTGTCTGGCGACCGGCGGCGACTACGAACTCATTTATCCAACTTCGGGTGCTGTATGTTAGTAATTAAAACTTGAGCAAGCACGAAGTTCGGTCTACAGTAAGTATCAGGTCAACCACAAGAAAGGCAGGTAGTCTTACAACATGGTTGTAGGAACTGCTTCATCCCTTCTCTCAAAGTTGAAAATCCTTCATCTAAGGCTTTAGTGATGCTGTCGTGAAGGGCTTTCCCCTTCTCATCTATCTCAGCTCTGATTGTTTCCTGTGCTCTTTTAATCTCTTCCGAAATTCTACCTTCACATTTTCTTGAAGGACATTTAGGTGATACCTCATGTTTTCTTCATTCTTCACTTGTGTGACTTTTATTTGATTGAAATTTTCTTCATTCTTCCTGTCTCTTTCTTCATTCTTCTGGTTTATCAGACTGATTTGATTGAAGATGTCTTTTTGTTGGTTAATTAGCATCATCAGCATCTCCCCAACAGGGACTTCCCTATCCTGCTCTCCAGTCACTTCAACCAAAGTCTCGTCGGTATTCATGATTAGAGGTTATACTATGATACACTGCTCTGATAACAAAAGGTTATAATAGGGCCACTAACTTGCCTACCCCACGCATACACCAAACAAAAAATCTACCAGGATTCCCACAACCTAGTCCACAAAGAATCTCTTCGACTTGCGAACCAAAACAGTAATATCGAGAAAACAAACCACAAACAGAACACAGTACAACGCTGTTGTCAAAGGAAAACTTCAACATCAAAATGGCATCGACAGAACAAACCGGTGAGAATTACTGCTGCCAGCTGCTTCTCTCCGCTATAGCTGAAAAATACATACAACTTAAAACAATGAATTGAGCCGCTTAAAATTATCAGCTCCGGGTGTATACTGCCTCAGAGTTTACAGCTGCAGGAAGATTCCATCGACTGACAAGCTGTAAATTGCATGCATTGAAAATATTCTGTTTCAAAAAAAATTCCGACTGGTATAATTTATTTGTTGGTTGAAAATAGTGATAAGTGATTTAAAAAAAAAAATTCTTTTCAAAAAAAACTCTGACTGGCTACTAGGAAAAGGAATCAAATTTAATCTAAAAAAAAATTCTCCCGAGAGAAAATTACTTTTATTTTATTACTATTGAAGCTCGGGTAGTGTCAATCAGTTATCCCAAAAATTTTATTTACTACACTGAGTTTACTAGTTTTCGCGTGCTTTTATTTTAATTTTTTTTTATTTTTTTCGGTTCACTTATTTTTTTTTTTTTTTTTTTTTTTTTTTTTTAATTTGCCTGTTCGATGTCTTCTTTTCTTCTTCTGCTGCTGCCGCGTTGATTTTCCGCAGCCTCCGTCACGTTGTTATGGTGTGTGTTCGTTGTAGTATCCCTCTGGTAAAAACTGCATTCACTTGTTGCTGCGTCGTTGGAAATACACCGCCTTGTATCTATGGAGTTACTCCGTCGTTGCGTCTCTGGAACTCCACCGCCTTGTATCGCTGAAGCTACCTCGTTACTGCGTCGCTGGAACTCCACCGCCTTGTAACCGTGAAGCTACCTCTGACTTCCGCTTCACTATTATCTTTCACGCGCCGTTCTTGCTCGAACCACACTCCATTGTTTACTACACTGTTTAATTGTCGTTCACTTCCCACTCGCTTGCTTGTAAATTTAGACGACTTTAACGTTCTGTTTATTCGCCTATCACTATTACAAGTCCTGACACGCAGGTCGACATGTAAAATAACTTTATTATATAATATGTTCTTTTGAAATATAAGTTCTGATGACGAGAGCTCAGTTCACAATCACCACTTATTTTCTTTATGCTTTGACCATGTTTGAAAGCTATCGGAACTTCATAAAACAAAGGAAATTATTCAGGGGTAAATTTTAAGAACGGTCGCCTGGTTTGGTGGGTGAGGGAATGATTTATCACAGTTACTTACTGCTCAACACACTCCAAGTATATCAACACAAGAACACTTTTTATTGCACAGCTATAAGTAGTTACATTCCGACCACCGAACCATATTTATTATTTTCTTGTACTGAATAGAATACAAGGAACACCCTGAATAATAATTGCCGAAGATTTGCAAGTTCTTAGCGAGTGAGAATTTTCTTTCAATCAGCACAAATGAAACAACAAGATATTTCTTTTTCTACATTAGTGAACGACCTACGTAACTAACAGTCTTTAAGAGTACATATGGTTCATTAGTCACTTAACCGACGCGGTAGACTTTCTCAACAAGCGGTGACGCTTTTCTGTTAGGCACAATCTTTTCTTCCCGCGCACTCATTTACTGTAACAGTTCGTGCACCATAACACATACGACTGTCTTTAAATGTACATGAATGTCACTGGGTACTTTACCGACGCGGTAGCTCTTCAAAAGGCTTTGCTCTCAACCGGCGGACACTTTTCAGATCGGTACGATCATTTCTTCCCGCACACACATTTGCGGTAACAACTCGCGCGCTATAACACATACACTCTGCTACTGATACTCCTACTAGATCGTTGAAGTCGATAATCGACTTTACACTCGCTAATCGATCTTTGCATAAAAATTGATAGGTGCGTTAAACTATCGTAATGTGACAATCTGCCGTCTCAGGTAAGATGGTCAATAGCGTGACGGCGGACACACACACAGCTGACTTATTCGTCCAGGTTCCATTATTCCCGGAGTGCAGGGAAGTTCTTACAGCGGTGCTGTATCTCCTTCCATTTCAAACTGGTTGTCATAATCGGTGTGGCTTTGGTGGAGTGTCATTTCCGGTTTTCATTGTCGTGCTAGGTGGACAGGCCACCTAATGTTATCATTAGCTCTGGCAGTGCTGCCAAGTTGCTCAATCAGCGGGTTGGCTGACTGTGAGCAATTTTTGTAGAATTGCCTAGCGAGTTTGGCGAATCTTATTCTTAGTGGCTCGAGACCGCTGATTTCATGAAGAGCGGCGGACGGCGTGTCCCTTGGTAGCTTGAATGGAAAACGAATTGCTCTGTTTTGAATCGTCTGGATTCGATCAATGTGGTTGGAGGCGGCATTGCCCCAAACCACTGCTGCATAATCTAGAATTGGTCGCACTAGAGCAGTGTAGAGCCTGATGGCCTGGTTAGCCTTAAGCGTCGATGATGGGTTTAGCACAGAATAAAGTGATTTCATCCTGCCCTCCGCTTTTGCTCTCAATTTATTTACATGTTGCTTCGATGTTAATCTTCTGTCAAGTGTGACTCCAAGGTAAGTGGCAGTTTGTGTCCATGGGATGGGATCACTGAAGAGAGTGATTGGCGGTAGTTGAGGGAACTTCCGTCTTCAGTAGAGCCTTCGATTCTGTTTGGCATCAGGGGCTTCTCTACAAGCTATTAGTTTTTTTTTTTTTTTTTTTTTTTTTTTTTTTTTTTTTTTTTTTTTTTTTTTTTTAAACAGTTTAACGTCCCTTTTTAACAACGTGGTCTTTAGAGACGGGAAAGGATGGGGGCAAGGAATGGGAAGGAATTCGGCCATGGCCTTTTAAAGGAAGCATCCCGGCATTCACCTGGAGTGATTTGGGGAAACCATGGAAAACCCAAATCTGGATGCCCGGACGGGGATTCGAACCGCCGTCCTCCCGAATGCGAGGCCAGAACGCTATCCGTTACACCACCACGCTCGGTATATTAGTTTTAGGTTTCCCCCTGTCGTATGTGAGACTGCTGAAGAGCTACCTCTCAAACAGGACCTTTAGGGTACTCCTCGAAGATGCCCTTTCTTCTGCAAGAGCAATAGAGGATGGAGTCCCACAAGGGTCAGTAATTGACTCGGTACTCTACAACTTGTACACATCTGACTTGCCAAGAACTGACCGAGTTCATACTGCGCTATACACGGATGACACGGCCCAGTTCACCAGGAGCATGAGACCCATTCAAGCACGAGCAATTCTACAAAGAGCTTGCAAAAACATTGAAAGCTGGGTCAAAAGATGGCGACTTGCATTTAACGCAGGAAAGATTCAAGCGTGACGACGGACGTCTAGAGACGTCCGCGTTATGCGGGTTTGCATTCAGAATTAGTCACTGACAGGACTCTTCTTATTGCCAGTAGCGATCAGTGTGTTAAGGCGAATTGTGGTATGGTTTCTTTCAAAAGACCAGCGCCAATATTTTTTTTTCCTTTCCCTCTCACACTCTCCTCTCTCACCTCTAATGACCTCATTGTCGACGGACTGTGAATCTCAAATAAAAGTTAAAATCTCGGCACGCTTGAAGAAAATGGGCTGTAATCTAATAGGTGTAGTTCGTGCTATCTCCTTGGCACAAGTATGTGTTTGTTTATAATTATAGTTTTTCTGCTCTACTGCTGATATACACGACTTGTTTCATGCGCAGCTACAGTACTGACTATCTGTCAAAGGAACCATGCAGCTAGAGCATGAGCTATCGATTGTAATCATTGGGCTGATGGCATTTTGCCGCCTCGTGCATTAGCGGATTGGCCAGCGCTTGCCCCGGGGCATAGCGTGCGCAACGCCCTCTCCACGCACCCACCAGCTTCAAGTGTTCTTTGCTTAACTGCGCCGGCTTTTATGGTCGCTTTCCTGCTTTTTATATCCTCATGGTGGCTAATCAACGTATTGAGTTCCCTACGGTTCCCCAAACATAGGCTTCTGTTTCTCTGCTCACATTGTGCTTACATATTACTCTTTGTCTTAAGTAATGAATCCAGTACCTACTGCCTACGTTTTTCATGTTGTTGGACAAGAAAATGCTCGCCTCAGCAGTTTATAGCTAGCGTACTGGCTCCATATTGCAATGGTTACCGGTTCGAATTCGGCAACTACAGTGGTTGGTTTTGACAGAATGCCGTGTTCGCTGTTACTCTCATGTACAATAATTAGATTGAAGAATGAGTAATTATATCGTTGATACAGTGAAATCCTAACAGCCCTATGAATTTTGCGAGACCTAGTAGCTTTAAAAGAAATAAACCTTAACGATAGTGAAATCTCGGTTTTGTTTGCGTGGGAAAACAAAGGTTAGTACAGAAAATATGGCAAAACCAAAAAAAAAAAAGGGTCTTATTAATGAACTGTAGAAGTATAATGAACAAAGTAATAGAATTTAATAGAGATGCATGAACCACAAGCGGTTATAAGGGTAGAGTCTTGCTTAAAAGAAGGAGTATTAGACAAGGAGGTTTTCCCTGATGGTTACAAAGTGTACCGCAGAAATAGAGGAGCAGTTGGTGGAGTGATATTCATACTGGTTTGCAAAGATTTGCAGTTCTCTAGTGTTCATAGATCATGACCTTGAGTAGCTAGGAGCAGATTTTTGCGGTAACAAAAAAGAAAAAGTCATGATGTTGGCTTCTTATCGTAGTGGAACAATGAATGATGAAGATGAGGTTCTTGGAGAGAAACTAAAATTCATATTCATAGTTGAGGGGAAAGCGTAGAATGTTGATTATTGGAGGGGATTTAGATTCACCACGTGTCAACGGGGTAGGGTATAAGATTAGTAACACAAAGGAACAGAGATTTTCTAATACCTTATTAAGGAAAGGAGGTTTTAAACAAGAGATAGAGCAGAACACGAGAGGAGCAAACATGTTGGATACCTTTCTAATAGAGCGTGATGAAAATCTTTTAGGCTGTCAGATAACTGAAGGAATATGTACTCACAATACAGTAGTGATGGATATTAGTGGATTCAGTAAACCAATGGCCAAAATAGAGTGGGAAAAGAGGTATAATTACAAAAAGGCACAAACTTTAGAATTGAAGGAATATTTTATGGAATGGTTCAGCAAATGGAAGGATGGCACAAGTACGGTGGAGGCGAAGTGGAAGAGTTTAAGGAGATAATAAAAAAGATGAGGAAATGTTTATTCCAAAGCAGAAAATAAAGAGGAGTACAGAACCTAGACATTGCAATAGGGATGTGAGAAGGTTAAAGAGGGTAGTGAGAATGGAACACAACAGAGCTAAAAGACATGAAGGCAGTATGGAATACTTAAAACAACCAAACAAGCAATTAATAAGAGCAAAGAGACAAGCAAAGGATGGGTTTATGAAGGATATTACTGGGGCAGGGGGATTATTGAACGATGCATCTAGGAATTTCTATGGCTAGGGGAAGGGAAGGTATTCAGACTATTGCAGATAAGAACGGAGTTGAAGTCACAGAGGATTTTAAAATGGTAGAGATATTGAGTGATTGGTACTAGGGACCATCATAACTACAAAATTTGAAATAGATTCTCAGGACATTATAAACGACCTCAGATTGTTAAAAAATGTAAAAGTGCTGGTGTAGATAATATTACTACAGATGTATTAAAAAATTGTACCTTACCACGAAAATTTATTTTAAAAAAGTCTGGAGTCTTGCTGTTTACCAAGGGACTGGAAAATAGCGATAGTAGTGCTGGTTCATAAAGGAGGGGATGGGTGTTACAAATAGGGTTGAAAATTACAGGCTGATTAGTTTGACAGCAATGATAGGCAAAATGATGGAGAGATTGATATGCAACTTTATCAAAAATGTTTGTGAGGAATGAAACTGGTTTGCAGGTCGACAATATAGGTTTAGTCAAGGATATTGATGTGAATCTCAGATGCTGAGTTAAATGCAAGATATTTCAGATGAATTGTGCATGGGAGGCCAAGTTGATAGTGTGGCACTAGATTTTTCTAAGATATTTGACAGCGTGAGCCATAAAATAGTTTTAAATAAACTGAAAACTGTTGGATTCGATGAAAAAAGTTACTTGCTGGGAAGAGGTATTCTTAAGTCCAGAAAGTAAAGTGTTAGTGTAGGAAATATCGAAAGACGTGGAAGTAAACATGAAAGTGCCACAGGCTAGCGTATTGGGACCGTTGCTGTATATTACTCTAATTTATGATTGTGTTTGTTTACAGTCAGAATTTAGGTTGTTTGCAGATTATATAATGGTATATAATAGGATCAAAATATGAGAAGACTGTGAACAGTTTAGGGTGACGTGGATAGAATATCTAAATGGATGGGTAGGCATGGAATGAAGATAAATGCCAAGAAGAATGAGCTTATTAGGAACACAGATAAAAAACCAAAGATTGTAGGATGCGGTTAGAATTGCTTTTTAAAGGCTTGGAGCGTAAATATCTTGCCATAACGTTTGATAATAAACTCAACTGGGCAGAACACTTGTGTAGGTGGTAGGAAAAGTTACGAAATTCTACTTTTACTGGTGAGGGTGATGAGAGGATGTACCGGTGAAGATAGAGAACTGGGTTACAATACTATGGTAGAACATTGGTTGAATATGGTGATGTAGTTTGGGACCCACACTTTGGGTATCAAGTACCTACATTCGGTGGAGGGCATGCAATGAAGAGCAGCTTTGTGGTAATTATCCCTGGACCCAACCAGTATCTGATATGATGAGGGAGCTGGATTGGGAGTAACTGGAGGACAGGAGGAGGGTGAATAGAGTGCTGGAAATGTACAAGGCATATGCAATGGGGATTGGAGGGATATTGGTCGTAGAATTAGGAAGATTGGATGGAAAGGAAAAGATGACTGTGACTCCAAGCTGGCAATCGATTTCATGCATAAGGGAGTGTGGAAAAATTTTTCTTGTTGGTAAGGATGTTCGGACTGAATAATTTACCAAAAACGCTGAAGGAATTTAAAATTAATATTTGTAAATCGCAAAAGTAGATGGAGAGGAATTAAAACTCAAATTTTGTAAGATAATTAAAATAAAAAGGAATAATTAGATGCCTAAGAGAATAGCCACCGGAGCGTGTGCTCCACTGCAATAAAATTAAATAAAATTATCGTGAAGATGTGTATACAGATATAGTAATTTTCGCATTTGTTAATGATCTGTAATGAAATAATTGAAATTTCGGAGTAAAAGTGCGTATGATATCTTGCATTCGGGTACATGTTGTTACTGTTGTGGGAGTTGTCACAGCATTATTCTGCGAAAATTTACTTCAGTGAAACTCGCGAATGACCAGTTCAGGTCTACTCTTTTTACATACACCAATGGGACAATTTTAAGTGACTATCAAGGGACGCGCAAATCGCTAGCGTCAGCGTCAAATGCCCTCACTTCATATGCACTGCTGAGAGGTTTAGGATGATGCATAGGGGTTGGAAACTAGCGTTGCGGATCCCGCATCGTTTGACAGACTGCTGGATCCCGCAAAAGTGGACATGGATCTTTAATTAGTAAAACAGCGCGAAAAGGTGTGTCGTTATGCGTGACTGAGTCGCCCAATTGTCGCTTTTTGGCCCGACTCGGGATCGACCAGTTGAATTGCCCCTGTTTTCGTACCCTCCAGCTACATCGACCGAATAATTAAATACCTAAATTTCTAACATTACTATTATTATTATGTGCGTATAGACCCAACTGGATCACGCAGCGCTTTTATATTCGCCTTTCTGATCTTCCAAATAGATCTCATTTTCTCTCCATGTGCTACATATCTTTCTATCTTCAGTACACTTGGTTTTGGTCTCATTTGAATTTCATTCTTTACCTGCACTACCTTTCATTTGGCCTTCTGACTGAATAGGTTCCTGTCTAATGCTAACAGTTTACTATTTCACCCATCATCACTTCTCGTTGCACTCAAGTAGTAAATCAAAATTATAAAAGTGAGTAAAAGCTCTAAAATGTTATAAAAAATGTGTCAGTGAAAAGTCACGTATTCTGAGCGAAAATACTGTGTTGAAAATAGTATAATTTAACCAAATATAGGTTTTAATTATTATAATTTGATCACTCGAACGGATCAGCTGTTTCTCCAGTTAGAACAATTCGCACTGAATGCACCAGGTTGTCTCAATTTAGACTTACAAATAATTTATAAAAATTAGGACCGTTAATTGGAACTCCATCGGATGAAAGTAAAATTATACCATTGATATTAATCGCTCAAAGGTTAGCCGCTCATTCATAATATATTTCGCGAGATAAAGTTTAAACAGAAGGTATTTTCCTGTTATCAGTGAAACATTGAAGCTGTATGATTAACCAAAAGAACTACATCCTGTGTTCGTTAGTGCAGCACGAAGCAACATAGTGCGAAAAATTACTATATGCATAAAAGTAATCGCTACACGGGATAATTTTTATTTTCAAAATAGCTAGTAACGACGACTTCGTTCGTGTTTGTCAAGACTTTTGAAGGTGTTTGTGTTTTTTTATCGAACTTTTAATATGTCCAGGGTATAAAGTAGCCTGCAAAATAAGCAACTCGCTAGTGAAACTCCCGTCAAAATTGGCTCACTCATTAAATACTGTGACGGTCCGACCGTCTCTGTGCTTAAATAGCAATGATAAATATGGAAATTTAATATTTTACTTTCACATTAATTTTAATATTAGATCAATTCTTCTTACATTGATATTTCATAAGCATCTCATTTTTGCGGGGAATGGGTCAAATTTGCTCTGAACAAAAGATTCACAAACATAACTAGACATTTATTTTCACATATGAAACTTGATGAATTTAATTATAAAAATTTAACATTCACCTTCCTTTTTTATAATTATCAATAATAACAACAATTGATACCATGGGCGCCACCCTACATGAGACTTATGTTTACACGCTGTTGACTCAAGACAAATTGTCCGACTAGCTCATTATAAACAATTTTACTGGACATGAGAACTTCTTATTCTGTGAATCTTTTCACCCAGGAACGTTTACAGGAGTCTTGATTCCTAAACAATTCAGTGGTAATGTTATATTCACCTTCTCAATTGCATGATGTTGTGTAGATGCACTAGACCACTATCCTTAGTCGATCCGGAGGTCCACCCGCGGCGCCAAGCAACCATAAACTTAGTTAAACTTTAAGTTTAACCACTGCACTATTTCCCGCTGAAAACCGCACTTATACTCATAACTTTACACCGCTTCTTGGTCTGCATCCACAGAGAGGTGGCACAGAGGTGTTGCTTGCCCCACCACCTGTGGCTCACTGACTCTCTTCTTCCGGCGACCGATGCAACCTTTGTCTCTTTTGGCGGGCGAAATTCCATTGGCCGATGAGGTGTCTAAGCCGCTGGTCAACCCCCAACGTTCGCCATGAAAAGAGAGAGCACATCTTTCCGTCAATAGGTGGCATACCCTGTCTCTCCTACCAACCTTTTCATTCACACTTTGGTCCTATTAATATGATAAAATGTGGAGTGACACACTGTTCACTACATTACACCCCATCCAAGTTAAATTTTCGGTTGACCGTAACCACTGTTACGGTTGAACGAAAATTTGATAATCGTCTTTGTCTCATACATCCGCACTATTCTATTCTCATGTCCCTTTGAGCTCTTTTTTTCAGTCACTATTCCTGATGTGTTTATGAATGTTTTTTTTTTTTTTATTTGTCTCAATGTAGGTCCCCAAATTATTTTAATCAAATACAAGTTGAAATATAACATGTTAAACAAAAAAGCCAAAGTGCGAATCTGTCCCATCACCCTATTACGTTATTGTAAGCTAGCGATTTTTTTTTTTAATCATTCAAATCTGCAAGTGTATTTTATTATTGATTAGCCTTGATGTCACAGCTTCATATGTCATTCATTCTCTCACTCATGCACCCCCAACGTTCGCCATGAAAAGAGAGAGCACATCTTTCCGTCAATAGGTGGCATACCCTGTCTCTCCTACCAACCTTTTCATTCACACTTTGGTCCTATTAATATGATAAAATGTGGAGTGACACACTGTTCACTACATTACACCCCATCCAAGTTAAATTTTCGGTTACCGTAACCACTGTTACGGTTGAACGAAAATTTGATAATCGTCTTTGTCTCATACATCCGCACTATTCTATTCTCATGTCCCTTTGAGCTCTTTTTTCAGTCACTATTCCTGATGTGTTTATGAATGTTTTTTTTTTTTTTTATTTGTCTCAATGTAGGTCCCCAAATTATTTTAATCAAATACAAGTTGAAATATAACATGTTAAACAAAAAACCAAAGTGCGAATCTGTCCCATCACCCTATTACGTTATTGTAAGCTAGCGATTTTTTTTTTTAATCATTCAAATCTGCAAGTGTATTTTATTATTGATTAGCCTTGATGTCACAGCTTCATATGTCATTCATTCTCTCACTCATGCAATTTTTCTCTTAAGTCTAATTAATGACTAACAATCAGTATACTAATTATAAACATATTAAAATATACATATGAAATCTTATACATCAGACATCCCTCAAATGTCACTGCATAACAATTAACATTAACATGTATTGGACATATAAACAGAAATACATCTTCATTGATGCATGAAAATATATTAACAATAATCATTAAAATGAACTGTCATTCAGTATTAAAAAAAATATTTAATTGTTACCTTGCAATTAGTGTTTTTTTTTAATTAAATTGTCACTATACCATCTAATTCTGCATGGTAATTACTTATTCACATATTCAGAGTGGTATTGAATTGTTCTACCCTACTTCTATCTTTAAAACAATGTTATGCTTTCAGTTACGTTTAACTAACAACTTTGTAACTATGCAAAGAACAATTAATCATAGATCCTTTATTCTTACCATAGCCTCTACTGCTATAATCGTTGTAATCAACTCTAATAGTACGGCATAGTCGCCAATTATCTTTACTCTCATCTAGTAACATCGACGAAAACAACATGATACAACATTGTTATTAAATCTTCTGTAGTTTGATTTATCTAATTAAAATCATCGTTAAACCGTCCTTAATCTTGCAATAATTGAAAGTACCTGAATACTTTTTTTTTTACCAAGCCAACATCCCGACTGTCATCATTAATTATTGGCCAGTAGAAGTGATGGAACCCACTTGAAAACAAAGTCAAAATGTGTAAATCTACTTGGGCGTAGAATGAACTCATGTGTAGTTAAAATCATTATTCACTTAATCACACTCATGTAATACCGCTATGTTTATCATACCTTTGTCAACGAACCATTTAATCCAATTGATACTAATCTTTCTATTACGCAAACTGTTGTCGCTTTCCGTGTACTACATGGGGTATTATAACAAAGACAAAGTTAAAGTTACATCACAGGATTGTCGCAAAACAAAATATATAAACGCATCATGGCGCATATTATGACGGTCTCTGGTCTTACGAATCACGGCCAACGAGAACACGCACCACAACAACTTCGTCATAATCAATTAAACTTTAAACTCGACGAATAAAATGGCGTACAATCGCTGTAATTACTCTTCCACTAACCCTGTATACGAGCGTACATATCAGTTTCTCCAATATAAAATTTCCATGGCTCTACTATCTTATAAACAGTTCATGACATTTACACGCTAACGTTGTCAAATCTTTCCATTACTTTTAAAACAAAAATGATTATTCCACTAGATTCGGATTTAACAAATGTTTCAAGTTCTCATTATTGCAATACCATCACTTCTAATAGAAAGATTCCCTATAAATACTTTGGGTGTTAGATTTTTCAATGTTCTTCAGCTTCCGACATCTTATTTACCACTATTCCATAAACATTGTTCCAAATACAAACAAATACTCTAATTAGTGCTCCTTGGACGCTTCTTAATTTTTACATGCTTCGGTATGCTACTACATTTTCAGCAAGCTAAATTCGTAAAGTTAACTTATTTCTACGATACACCTTAATTTAACGTCAAACTTCTGTACCGAAATCATATACCGTAATCAAAGCAAAACTGGCTCCGTTTTATGAGTGAAAATCTCTTTAATTCAGTGAACCAATCCGTCTCCCTGACATGCTTTTACTAAGTTCGTCGACTTTATATCAGCAAGCTTTTCTGTTCTTGGCAAAATGCAATAATATTCGCCCGAACAATGAAACCATTTAAATTTCCTTTTCCAGGAACCCACTCTCCTTATTTTCGCCAACACGTATTCACGCGACAAATTGCTACAGCTGTAGCGTCCTACTAGGAAATAACACTTCAGGTAGAATTCCCTAACCCCCTCAAGGTCGCCTGCGCGCCATCTGGCTGACAGATCATTAGCGAAAGGGACCGATGCATGCCAAACCCACCTGCGAAAAATCTTCCGTTCTTTTTGCAGAATGATAGAAACAAACTGTTTTCTTGTCTTTGCAACAAGAACACTGTGTAATCTTCCTTTATCAAACATTATTCTATTAATGTCTGCTCTACATAATCTTTTGAGGAGTTTATTACGAGCAATGTTTGCGCTTTGGAAGTTAATCAATTTAGTTGGTATTGTGTTATAGCGTGATACAAAATCTTGATTCCACGGCACTCTTTTCAAATACTGAGCAAAAACACCATATTCCTTACACATCAACGAATTGCTTTTGTTTGACCATGGCATTCGATTCATACGAGACATATCAAGTGACAAAATCATCCTAGTCTCATTGCGTGGAACATGAATTGTTTCAGGCACACAAGTTCCTTCATAAAACGGTATTACCGCTGCATCAAATTTATTTGCAAGTTCCACAATCAGAACAACTGCATCGTGACTGTTCGTCCAAATTATAATTTCTGGTATTTTATTAATATTTCCCATCTTTAAACCAAATTTTGGAAAATACAACTCAATATGCACTTGTTTTGTTGTTACACACCTATGTGTGCAAGTACCCTGATGCTTTTGACCATTCTTAAGCGAAGCAACAACCTCCTCTATCCCCGTGTATTTTGATATAATATCTGCCCGAAAAGATATTTGTGCTTCCCGCTGATCTTTTCCATCTTCATTTAGTGAAGAAATTTTGTTATCAATTTGTTTTATGTGTCCATTTATCTCTGATAATCTATTTGTGGTCCTTTCTCTGATCTCATTTATCTCTTTTGACAAATTTGCCATCCTCTTTTCCATATCCTTTGCAAGATTATCGACCTCTTTACGGGTGTCTTTAATTTGTATTTCAGCGTTATCCCTAGCTGCTTCTAATTTTTCACACCTTGACATTAGATTGTCATTCACAGTGTTCACGCTCTCAATTTCTTCCCGAACAACTTTCTTGAAATTTTCTTTAATCCCATATTTAAAATTTTCAAGTTGGTTCCCTAACTCCTTCTGCTCTTCCATTGAAGCAATCAACTGTGATTTAAGTTGCTCTTGTCCCTCATTAAAAGCATTGAAACCAGCGTTCATCTGTTCGGTTAAAGTGTTCATCTGTGCTTTCACACCATCTAGAAATATTTGCATCATTGATCGCATATGGTCTGGCAAAATTGACTGATTTGAGGAGACCTGCGTGTGCTCTACTAGTCGACTGTGAGTGTCGTGTGTCATACTTGTGGCATGTATTTCAGTTCGTGCGGATGTACACGGCTTTTCCACAGTGCTATTGTCTAACTGAAAATTACGAGTATCTTGAAACCCTGACATCATTATTGTTTCGGCGCTCCCCGAAACTGAATTTACTTCTGCTTCAACTTGTCCCGCCATTTTATTCATTCATTTATTTATTAAATGCTGAATTCTTTAAGCACTTTTCACTCAGAATTTTAGTTCGGTCTTACAAGATGTTGCGCGTAAATTTCTTTACCATAGGAACACTGTTTCACAACTTAACATTAGCCCAAGACATTAAACTCCACGCAACAACCAAAAGATTCAACACTTTATTTTTGAACTCCTCCAACAAAACTGATTTCAGGACCATCCATCAAATCAAAGAATGGCAACGCCGTTATATAACCATGTGGAAATCACAGCAACACACGACCAAACATTTATCACAGAATGAAACATGGATACGGAAAAAAATCACTTAGACAAGCATATCAAATTAAAATCATAATTTCAAACTTGGACACATAATATGTTTTTCTGCTCCTCTGAAAATTAAATTAGTAAGTAGCATTCATTTTAACATGATAACAGAAAGCATGGCTGCATCTCGTTCACACTCATCAGGCTGCAAATTGAACATTTTGATAAAATACACTTACAAATTAGAAACGGAAAAGAAAAAAAATAATTATTCACTGAATTGTTTTTGGATCAAATTTCGATAAGCCCCACGTTGGGTGCCATATGTGACGGTCCGACCGTCTCTGTGCTTAAATAGCAATGATAAATATGGAAATTTAATATTTTACATTCACATTAATTTTAATATTAGATCAATTCTTCTTACATTGATATTTCATAAGCATCTCATTTTTGCGGGGAATGGGTCAAATTTGCTCTGAACAAAAGATTCACAAACATAACTAGACATTTATTTTCACATATGAAACTTGATGAATTTAATTATAAAAATTTAACATTCACGTTCCTTTTTTTTATAATTATCAATAATAACAACAATTGATACCATGGGCGCCACCCTACATGAGACTTATGTTTACACGCTGTTGACTCAAGACAAATTGTCCGACTAGCTCATTATAAACAATTTTACTGGACATGAGAACTTCTTATTCTGTGAATCTTTTCACCCAGGAACGTTTACAGGAGTCTTGATTCCTAAACAATTCAGTGGTAATGTTATATTCACCTTCTCAATTGCATGATGTTGTGTAGATGCACTAGACCACTATCCTTAGTCGATCCGGAGGTCCACCCGCGGCGCCAAGCAACCATAAACTTAGTTAAACTTTAAGTTTAACCACTGCACTATTTCCCGCTGAAAACCGCACTTATACTCATAACTTTACACCGCTTCTTGGTCTGCATCCACAGAGAGGTGTCACAGAGGTGTTGCTTGTCCCGCCACCTGTGGCTCACTGACTCTCTTCTTCCGGCGACTGATGCAACCTTTGTCTCTTTTGGCGGACGAAATTCCATTGGCCGATGAGGTGTCTAAGCCGCTGGTCAAACCCCCACCGTTCGCCATGAAAAGAGAGAACACATCTTTCCGTCAATAGGTGGCATACCCTGTCTCTCCAACCAACCTTTTCATTCACACTTTGGTCCTATTAATATGATAAAATGTGGAGTGACACACTGTTCACTACAATACGTTGCAAATAAATTGTTTATGTTTGTTAATAGATAAAAAAAGCTAAAAAAAAATGTGTCGAATTCTAGAACATTATTCAGGAACATTCTAGAACATTTTAGTACATTCAAAACATTCTAGAACATTCTAGAAGATTTTTTTAGATCACTTTGGTTGAAATAAGAAAATTCCCTTGGTCGACCACTTTCAACCACAAAATCTCAAAACACACAAATAGCTATCGTCGTGCAGTTAACATAGTGAACGATGGGAGACTGCAGGCTGCTACCATAAAATGGGGCTACTTTGCACCTGTTTCGGTAGTTTTTGCTCCAACACAACAATGTGGCCTTTGGCTATCAAACTCATACCAATATCAAGCCCTATAGGCCCCCAAAATTTTATATATATATATATATATATATATATATGAGTCAAAGTTACCCCTAAAGTGGAATTTCTTTGACAAGGCATTGAAATGCAATTAATGTCAAAGATCTAAAGTGTAAGGGTTACTTTAACATCATTTTGATAAAAAATATTAGTATTTTATTCATTATAGGGGAGATTTAAATTAAAACAATGTGCTATGGAGATCAATCAGTCGCTTTTATTATCACTAAGGTTACAAAATTATATGCACTTAATCAGTCTTGTAATTATTATCTTCTGAATCAACAAACATTAACATTATTAGCATTATAACAATCAACTTTGTCAAAAAAACGTAACGTATTTGAACAACAATAGAAAAAGCTAAAAATAATTATTAATCTGTATCCTCTCACACCATACATTCATAGGACGGATTGGTTAAGCCTTTGTTACACATGCCACAAATTCAGTTTTACAAGTGATGCCACAAATCCAGTCAGCAGGATGGTGTTAGTACTGGAAATCATATTTACAAATGTTACAGAGGTTGTTGACCTTCTTGCCCTTCTTTTTGCCCTTCTCCTTACTCTTCTGCTTGCCCCTTAATCTCCTTTTGCGAGACAAACCACTTAAAGGAACATTGTCATCGGAAGAAGTCTGGTCTGTCGTAGATGGCAATGAAGAAGTCAAAGTTACCCTTACTGTTAAAGTAACCCCCTGTTACGGTACCTCACACAAACACCAGTGGTCCGCGCTAGGTAGTGGTGGTTGCAGAGTGAAATATAGGGACACACACTTCTTTGGTCGTAATATGAAAATGCCTCAGGTCGATCTCTTTCAGCAACCATATCTCCAGCATCGCAACAGGTACCGATTTGAAGCCAACGTATTGCTCAATAAATTAGATAAATTTCTTAACGGTGAGTTTGAAATGATGTTTGAGATTTCAGGCAGAAATTAAACGACGTTTTATATTTTTTGGACTTTATATACTTCCAAATTATGGAAGTTTATGATATTTATATAAAAAATAAACTATATTTCAGAGATGATGTGTTTACAGAAAGCAATTATTTTAATTTGGGACTAAATAAATATAAATAGTATCTACAATAAACGGAATGAATTTATTAAAAAAAAAAACAGAACAACATTACGATCTGTAACGTTTTAACGTTTGTGTGTATATATATGAACAGTTTTTCTCTTACTATACATTTAACACTAAAATACATACAATTTTAACTTATGTAGTTTATATTTGGTTAAAAACTGAATTCCATTTTGGATTGATTTTAGAAATGTCTACTATAAATGCTTTTGATGATTCTATGCCACTATGATTTTTTATATGATTGATGACTATACGTTGGTGTATATATACTAAGGAGAACCCAGGGCAGAAGGGAGTACAAGTTGAAAATATGCTTTAAAAACATAAAAATATTAATTAAGAGACCTGCAATATTCCTAGGAATACATTATAATGTATTAATTACAAAAATACAATAATATTGTGAGAAAACTGAATGACAATATATATTTTTTCCAAAAACATAACTTTGTTTCATTTGCTCCGTTCTGCCCCATGCCCGGGGCAGAAGAATAAGTAATTATAAAATCATATAAAACTAGTGGAAATGCAGAAAAGTAGGAGTCTGCTCTATATTTATTTAAGTTTAAGTGACTATAAAGGTCTAAATACAATTTTTATTGATTGTGTCCTTTTCTTAAGCCTATTCAAAATATTCACACGTTAGGATAGACTTGTCATTTACGCTATCGATTGCTGCACAGGATTGTGTGCCAATTTTTTTGCACTAGAAAAAGTGATATAATCTTCAACTGACTTTGAATAAAATTCACCGCAATATAGACAGTCACAGTGAGAACAGTCCTCAGAATCACTCTTATTAGTTTTGGAATCTCTCTTGAGCTCCTTCTTTTTCCAACTTATCTTCAGGCACGTTCCTTTGTTTCTTTATATTCTTAATATTATTTTTTCTTAAATAGTTTTATCTTTGCTTTTTATTATTTTGCAAAGTTTTTTCCCTCTTTTTCCTTAATAATGACGTCCTATCTCTTTTTTGTATGGGGAATCCGTTAAAACATCGGCCTTCCTTCTCTTCAGATTTGTCCTTTTTGTGGTTTCTTTAACTTTTGAAATAGGCATCACCATTTTAAGATAAAAAGTTCGTCCCTTTAACGCTACGTTAGAAATGCTTTCGTGGTTCGGATTCCATGTTAAAATGTAGGGCTCCTATACCCAATAGGACTACCGGAGTAGATTAGGGTAGGCGCCACAAGAGGTGGGAGGGCAGCGAACTGCAAACTGTCACTAGATGACCGAAATCTTCGGGGCTATCCTGGTTAATAAGGTCATATGGATTTACTGTCACGTATGATATAATTTTAATTCCGATTAATTACGATGTCGATGGAACGTAAATAGCTTGTTTGCGAGAAGCTACTACCTTTAACAGAATAATAATTGACTGGCGGGTTTGTATTAATTTCTCGTGTTTGCGACGCCACACCAAAATGAAACATACTATCCTATTGTGGTACTAATTGAAATTCCGCCATAATTAGATCAATAGTATGCAACCTTTAATCTCCAATCAATGTATATATATATATTATTATTTATATCTTCGTATTAATTAATAATTAAAAAAAATGTAAATACTCTGAGATTGTAAATATAACGAGTTCCACAGACGTTTTTAATATTGTACTGGGGTAGTTGTAAGATCTTAGGTTTAAGTAGGATTAGTGTTGTGGTCTTTGGAGAGTCAGAGAGAGGAAGTATTATTGTCTTTAGAGAGAAGGAGAAATACGTGCAGAAGCACGCACAAAAAAGTCTTGCTGCGGCTGTGGTGTAATTTTAGAAACGAAATGTGTTGA
Organism: Vandiemenella viatica; assembly: GCA_031002005.1. Taxonomy (NCBI): domain Eukaryota; kingdom Metazoa; phylum Arthropoda; class Insecta; order Orthoptera; family Morabidae; genus Vandiemenella; species Vandiemenella viatica. The sequence continues at coordinate 74,151 of JARYHS010015658.1, forward strand.
GTGGTGATATTAAAAGTGAAGTACACTTATGTACTATTGTTTTTTTTTTATTTAGTAGTTGCTAGACTTATAAAAAACTCATTAAAATCGTTGCGCTTAGCATTACGGGCCGGGTTTCAAGCAAAGATTTTCTTGGAACCGAATTGTTACGTTATTAGTTAACATTTTTGGAGCTAATCCTTCCAGTACGCCCTTCTGAGCGTACAAAACAGGATACAACCTCCCAAATATAATAGCCTCACACAGTAATTAGTTTTACTGTAAATGTGAGAAGGAGAGGTTACATGTGGCTTACCCTGCCATGATCTGAGGTTTTTGTGAAGCGGCGGATTGCATGTGGACCAGGTTGTCAGAATTGGTAAAGCAGCAGAAGTTGTAAGTATTGATTTCTGGCTAGAGGAATCTTCTGATGGTGATGCTGCAGAACGGAGGTGGACAAGTCTGCTGAAACGACAACGTGGCGGACGAAGAACTACGAAGCGGAAAGGCGCATTTGGCAAGTACCGATCTATGTTTATTTAATCTACGTGGGACTACTAGAAGAGTCGTCGGTAGTTAAAGTGATTGGGAGAGCAATAAGAAGTTGTTGCTGTGTGGTAAACTAAAGACTGAAAATTAACGTAAAAATTTAACTGTTGAAATTAATTTTGATTGAGAGACAAAGTTTACAGATTTGAACTGCAACAACGTTAAATTCTGATAATAGTAAAGCATTAAATTCAAGGATAACAAGAGATTATTGTAAAAGACGTTAAAACCTAAATTTGTAAAAGGAATCTAGTAGAATGTTTACCTTAAAATTAGGCGTCTGTGGATATCTCGTAATTAATAAGGCAGAGAAATAAAAGAAAATTATTGAACAAAAAGGGGGGCATTTATTTATAAGTAATTATATAACTTTTTTTTCTATTTTGTATGTGTGTGTTTGGATTTAAATTTCAGCTCTGTTCTGGAGTGGATTAATTCTGTTCTGCATTTCTGAAATGTTTTACAGAAGCTACAAAGAATAGTAGTAAGTAAAATTGGTTTCTTGGTTTCTCTTGTCAATGTTATCGGCGTTGATATCAGTGTGGTACTA